>JAULBW010016226.1:0-98617 GCA_032358265.1 Vaucheria bursata | reverse complement strand
TCATGAACGAATCTAGTTGAACTGTGTATTGCAGCTATAAAAGAGAATTAACTCTGTAAGAGGTTAATTCCTAACAGTAGTTATACCTCTGCTAACCTTGACATTCACTTTTTATTGAGCCCAGTATACTGCTTCTACATATAAATAAACATTGTATTAGCATACCTTTGTTCTTTTGTATTGATAGATAATTAGAACTCTTCAAGTGTACTTATAAATTTCATATTTAGCTGTGTAGTATTTTTTATTAAAAATTTTAAAAGCTACATATAGAATCTTCTACATTTCAAATTTGGCCATAAAATTTAGAGAAAAAAGTTTTGCAACTTTGGCATAGTATTCAGTCATTTTGCTTTGTAAAGCTCCTTATTGTACCATTAAGAAAGAGAATACACTACTGATACTTTCAGAGTATTCAATCACAGAGACCAGCATCTACTACAAAAGAATATTTGAAGGGATACTTCATACAATCCTAATGATATCTATTTTATCAATGCAGTTTGACATGTGTCCTTTTACTTAACTGACCAAAATACAGATATTAAGGAGAATACATCATTTTTAAACAAGTGTAAATCAGTACAAATGAATAAATTACATGGATACCAATGAAAAAAATAAAAATCTTCAACATTATTTGTCATGCACAATTGCTAGATAAGAGTTGTCATCAATTGCAGTAATAAATTTAGCATTAAAATAGAAGAAAAAAGATATTATAGCATAATATATTAGTTATACCTTTGTATGGATGATGTAGCTTAGTCGAGGGGGTGGAGCCTGATGTATGACAGTGGGCAAACAAATATCAGAGCAAAAATAAGATTTGATAAAAATATAAAAGCTTTATTGAACTTTGGAATAGTGAACACAAACACAAGACTGAACAAATAATCATGATCTTATTAGCTCCTGTGGTATACCCTCTTGAAGTACCCTTAAAACTGGCTCTCCGGTAAATATTGCTGAGTCTTTTACTCCATTAGTAAATGCTGTAATTTCCATAGGTAGGCTTGTGACTATACATGAATTATTTAAGCAATCCTTAAAAATTCAACAAAAAGGAAACAAATTAAAATGGAGTTGATAATAGAACCAAATCAAGCAGAAATATATTCTTGATGATGATTCTGGAATAATATCCAACCAGTTGAAATGGAGTTTAAAGTAAAATAGAAGATGATAAAGAAAAATTTCAAGAGAACATAATGAAAATAGAGTCAGTCTTTTGTCTGTTGAACTGGTTACATGATTTTTTGAAAAATGATTAAAGATATTTCCAATTAACCGTAAGAGAGATAACAGGTGGCAAATTGTTGTGTAGAGCAAAGAAATCCATTAAGGATTTTAACAAAGGTATTGACGCAAAGAATCTGGTATTAAGGTGCAATTAGAATAATAGGTGCAATGTGGCAAATATGTATAAGCAAAATAAAACTGAAAAATAGGTGAACATAGATGAATATAGTTGAGCAGTTATGCAGTAATTGTTTAAAGAGATTGTAGGATCAGCAAGTATCCTGACATTTAGCTATGCAATGTATATGACATTTTTAAAATCTAGGCATTGATGAGTAGAATCACTCAAAAATTGCAAAAAAATGCAAAATCAAACATAGCACCTGCCACTGCAACTAAAAATTGTCGAGATTTTTGCTCAATTCGATTTAATGGACTAAAAAGGCAGCTTGAAATAAATTTCATCATGAATAAAAAACTGCTCTGGTGAAATGGTCCATCTTTATTGACCAAATAATTCATTCTTACCTTCCTAGAGGCCTCATCAACCACACGTATTTATAGCTCCAGTGAAGAGGTAAATTTCTTAGATATTTAAATTCCATGTATGTTATCTGTCATTTTGATCAATTGTGCAAAGAAACTTTGAAAATTGTTGAAAGCTAAGAAAAGAAAATGAATGTAAGTTAATTGAAAACAATAAAAAGAACTTGTCTCAGAATTCTCAACACTGTATTAGAGGAGATAGTGGCAAAACGATTATTTCAGAAATTGATGGATATGATAATTTTGATACTCTTTAGCAGGTATACCAGAAGTACCTTAAGGGCTACATTTAAATATCGTTTTTCTTTGATAAAAAAAAGATCGCCACATTTCATTTTGAAGTAAGTCCCAACTTCGAATCTAGAGCATTTTCACCTTGCTTAGTATTCATGAAAAGAATGGAAATTATATTTACACTACGAAACACATTGAAGCACCTAAGTACAATACTGACAAACAGAAGCCAAATTTCATTTTTCTTTGAATCAAAGTTTTGTGATTCAATAAGCAAATTATCTGGATTGCCTTTCTATTCGATATAGTTTCACCCGATGTAAATTTTCCTTTTCTTTGGCTAGATTTGTTTAAAGAGCTGAAAGAAACAGTTTTTTCTATTTTGCTACAAAATTTACAGAAATTTAAGCGAAATTGTTAAAAAATGACTTTAACTTAAGCTTAACTGTTTATAAAGACTTGAAAAAAAGCTCTTTACACTGCAGCATCGTATCATCAGGTGACGTCACTGTGTGGCCAATCACTCGCGGATGAGAAAAAATCTCATGATCATTTCCTCCCTGTTTTGCGCACATTAAACATATTCAATGATGCACAAAAAAAGCAAAAAAACATTTGAAGTATCTCAAAAGCTTTTTAATTCGTATGGAATAGAACAATTTTGCTAAAACATTCCTATTGGTTCACAAAGTTTTGAAATAATTGACTGTATTTTTAAAAGGGTTTATTTCATACAAATATAGGTAACATCTAACTATTGCCTATATAAATAACGAAAAAAATTCAACATAAAATTTTCTATTAAAATCATCTTCAAAATACCAGAAGAAATTTGAACATAGATGCTCACCTTGAATGTTTTGTCACCGAAAAAATGAACAGTATCATACTCCTTTTCGGATATATAATGCAGGCAATAAGTCTTGTCCCAACCCTATGAATATTGAAAAAGCGAATTTAACCGATTTGAAAATCTATAGCCAAGAAAAACTTTGCAAATGCACTTACCGTCGGGAATAAATCGAAAGAAATTTGACCACCAATAGAAAAGGTCAGGCCAAGGCTTTCACCAAACTCGATTTGCATTGATTCAACCATTTTTGCCCGTATTTTATGGATCTATTTCGAAAAATGATGTACATGCAAATACATAATTAATAATTTTTGACTCGATAATCTATGAGTTTTTTTAAAATGTAAAATAAAGTAAAGAAAGTACGCGAAATATAAATTTGTCTCTTGGTCTTGCATTTTAATTTTGAATGATGGCACTGTTGAGCAAATTTGAAAACTAATAAAAGACATGCAAAGAGCAACTATAAGAATAGATACCAATCATCAGATAGAAAAGAGCCAATAGCAGCAAGGTTATGCCAACAACACTCCTTGAAAATTCAAAAATCTGAGTCCTTATATTTAAATCAAGTTTACTCACATTATCATATTGTTCAAACTCGTTTCGTTCCTCTCGACTACAGTTTCGTCCAATTGGAGAAATATTCATCATTCCGGTTCGAAATTCTATGAATGTTCCCCTGTATGTACAAATTATGTGTAGCATTTTTTTAGTAGTTGTTAATTTTTGTACAAGTAAAAAATTATGAGGTCATATTTCAAGATACATTTAAAGCCACAAAAATGTTATTGTAATCTAACTATCAGGGTCCTAGAGTAGAATAAGTCTTTACAACGAAGGAAGAATATATATCGATATATACATATACCACTTATGATAGAGGATTTAAAAGTGTGAAAATATGATTCAAAGATTTTTTAAGCTCGAAATGAGCCCATTTTTATTGTTCAAATTACATAATAATTTCTGAAAAGTTTAAAATTTAGTGACCTATTAAATACTTTCACGATTACTCCATTTCCTTCCGAATATTATTTGTAGTATATAAATAAGTTATCTTACCTCTTCACTGGGATGGTGAGATTGCCCAAATATTTTAATACCCAGTTGATAATTCGCTGTAAATTTTCCTCTCCAAGATGTTCTTGAATTGTCTACCGGAACATGTAAGGAAAATTAAAAAAGTTCTTGTACTTCTTTGTCTTTCTATATACTTTACAAACATATTCTTTCTTGCTAGCAGAAGAAACGCGAATATAAATTTATAAACGATGTTGAAATGAAATATATATCGCAAAAAATATTATTAAGTGTTAAATCAAACTTGCAACTGTCATAGCAATAAAAGCACGAACTTGTTCATAAACATAAATTAGAGGAATACCGTTCTTCCAATCTGGTTTCCATCTTTGAAAGCGACAAGACCATTTTCAGAGAAGCTATAATCATAGCATTGCATAACTATATTTACGAAAAGGCAGATATTAGCTGTGGATAATAAATGGATAAAAATTGCAACAAACCGTCATCTCCCAGCTGTTCCATTTGTTTTGATAAATCAGATCCTCCAACAACACCCACCGTAATTTCTTTTCTTAGCAATCCAATAAATGCTTTCATTTCGGTTGTAATAGTTGAACGTGGTGAAGTCAACGTGCCATCAACATCGAAGAGGGCAATGACTTTTTTAGATGTTACCATTGCAATGCAGTTCTCTAGCTGGAACACTGACAACTGTCGTTCAGTACTGTGAGCTAATTAGATTTTCTTTAATTTATGATGGCTCACTAATTCTGGAAAATGGCGTTAATTTAATCTCGAAGTTCATTTTAGTCACTTACAACGAGTGTGTTTAGTTGCTTTTATCTTTAAAAAGAAGATTTAACGCAATATTAATTTATTATAGTTTTTATTAAGCGATTTAAGGATTCCCTCGAAACTTCTACTCAAGAGAGTCTTTAATTCAATTTGTCGCTGATTTATGCGCAGTAAATATCCTCTACGAAAGACTGAACATCGAATCTGACCACTTCTCTCATCAGTGTATACCTTCCGTACAATAATATTCGTTGCATGGGAAATATCATTCTTCCACTTTTGCTGGTTTTAAAGCTGTGTCAGACATGAGCACCAAATGCGAAGATTGGGAGGAACTCCTAGGAGATGGTATTGTGTCCAAGGTAAAGATCCTTGACCTTATTAACTGATATTTATTTCACTTTATGTATTCTTAACTTGAGAGACATTGTATTGTGGTCAAGACTATCACAGAAGGTGTTGGACTTCAGCCAGAGGTAGGACATATTGTTGAGTATTCATACACTGGAAAACTTTCGGATGAATCGAATTTCAGTATAAAGCAGTTTGAAAGAACACGAATTGGAGATGGGGATGAGATTCCAGGTAATTTTGTCTACTTCAAACCGTGCTACGTTTAGTAACTGTATATTTCCTTATTGGATGTTAATAGCGCTATTAGCACTCATGTTTTCCTATCTTCGCAAAATATAGAGTGTTGTCAATGAAATCAGCAATTAGAACTATTTTTAAGGTGGCATAAATTGGCGTTTTTGATACTTAAAGATCTATATTTCTATCATAAACAATTGTGTCATCCATTTTCATCGATTAAGTTGTTCAGTTTTTAAAATTTTTGTTCTGTACCTAAATGTAGCAGTAGACCTCAATAAGTAGGAAGGAGTGAAATATATAATTGCCAAAAGATAACTAAATAATTAAATCTCTTCATTCCATGCATTCTGTATTTCGAATGAAATCTTTTCATTCCATTAAAACAATAAGAGATGAGAAAATAAAGTAGTACTATGAAATGGTATCAATTGAAAAGGCACTCTACTGAAATGAAAAGCTACTACTGAATAATTTCTGAATTTTTACCTTTATTGATGTGGTACCATCTAGAATAAAATATGAAAATTGAATTAAAACCATTTATTCAAAAAACATAATAAAAATATACATCAAGACCAAGTCTTCTATGAACAAAAACCTTATTTTAACAGTAAAACACACTACTATTGTTATTAAATCCATCATTAAGCCTATTAGTACTACTATATTATATTCTGAAGTTTCAATGGCTAAGGAGCTGGCTTCCATTTGAGGGAGTTCAAAAGTGCACCAACTATTTGTATGTTTATTTAAGTCAAAATATAAAAGAAAAAAGGAAATAATCTGTTTACTACAGTTGCATTCGGCAATGAAAACTTATGTTTTTTAGTGCACATTCACTAAATATTTGGTACAAATGTATACATTCACTGTTTACTACCAAAACATATTTACGTTGTGTCAACTTTTCATGTATGTAAAATTAGACTGATGCGGGTTTGGATCAGTTCTTAAAGTTTTGGAATTAACCTCGGCTGATTTAAGCTTTTTATTCACATATTCTAGGCTTAGAACTTGCACTAAGAAACATGAAACCCGGTGAAACTCGCATAGTAAAATGTGCTGCTAGATTTGCTTATAGCGATCGTGGCCAATCGGTAGCTATGACTGGGATTAAGGAAGTTCCTCCGAATTCTGATGTGACTTTTATATTAAAATATGATTTGCTTGTATCTTCAAAGCAAATTACTGAGATGAGCAATGAAGAAAAGTTAAATTTTTCAATCTTCAAGAAAGCTATCGGTAACAAGCATTTCAGTGAAAGTCTTTACAGCAAAGCTCTTCAGTGTTACCGGTGCGCTCTAGATGCATCTCAATCTGTTTTATCTTCAAACGCTGAGTCGGAGGTTTTGGCTAAATCAAAAGACTTGGTGTTAGCGTGCACAAATAATATTACTGCGACATACATCAAACTATCAAATCTAAGTGCTGCATTAGAATCAACAGTAGATGCGCTTACAATCGACCCTAACAATGTAAAAGCATTATATAGAGCAGGCCAAATATCATCGAAGAAAGGCGATTTTGCTGAAGCAAAAATTGCACTAAAAAAAGCTCTTGAATTAGATCCTAACAACAATGATGTTCGCACAGAAATTCGGAAGCTAAAAATAAAAATTGCAGAATTCAACTCAAGAAATCAAGAAATGATGGTGAAAATGAGTTCAGGATTAGTGCAAAAAGCAAAAGAGGCTGATGATAGTTTCAGTGATTCTGAGACCATTTCTTCAATGTCGAAGAAAAGAAAAAAGTCGATTATTTCATATCTGTTGACTTCAGTATGTGCAGTTGTGCTTATAGCCTTGGTATCAATTGCAATGCATTATTTCATGAATGTGAAATTGTAAATATTGTAAAGTGTTCATTTGCAAGAGTGCAATTTCAGCAATATAAACATTTGCGATGTCAGTAACTTAATACTTAAAGCTATTTGCAATAGCAAGGTATCAGCATAAGAGTAGTATGAAAAAAGCAAAGTGCTAAAGTGATAATTGACAGTGAAAATCTCTCCACGTTGCAAAATTGTCCATTTTTTCATTCTAAGTTGAAATTTAGAGAAATTTGACATTCTGCTACCTTTTCAAGAATCTTCCTTGTACATGGTTTCTATTATCTACCTCAAAATTACCTTAAAAACTTTAAACTTTCATTTGATTCAATTAGATTACCTTACTCAAAGATTCCAATTGCCTATACTGCCAGGAAGTCCATCGTGTAAGGTAAGTTAACAATTATATCCATATTTCAGTCTTACAAATGAGCAACTGTGCTGTGTACAGAGATCTATGCAGCTTTCTACCATACAGCAAGGGTTTGTGGTATCACCTGCCTTTTCTTACATTTAGATTAATCAAAATGTAGCTTATATTGTTGTATTCCATGCTTTAATTTTACCAGGTCCTGTTACTGTATGGAAACCATAAAATTGATGGGTGTGTGGACCGACTTAAAGCCCTACTAACCAAACAGCAAGAGGCTTTGAATACATGAAGATTTTATCAAATCACTCTAAGCTAGGAGTAAGACCTCCAAGATTTTTGGTTTGATTGTAAACACATGACTCTTCTAGCCATATGACTAATAATATTGTAAGGCCTTGCCTTACTCCAGAACTCTGAATCAGTAAAATAAACTATGGCAAGTAAATAAAGTGGCAACCAGCAATCAGTAAAATGTATATAAGGCAAGGTCAAACCTGCATTGTTGAAAGTGATTTACTTTTGGCAGCATGTAAACAAAAGACAACAAATGCATTCATATACGTTTGCATGTATATTCATCCAATCAAAAAAATATCTTTCATATGCACGCATCTGCCACTAATAATAGTTCCCAAATCTCTTCAACTACCAATTTCTACTTTTACCAAAGAGATACATTGCATTCAACATTTTAACAAATACCCATATGACTGTGATAATAACCATTTGACTGTGATGGATAATAGTGATAATGCTGAATATAAAGATGGTATTAGTGAAGCAATAGGTAGAGAAAATGAAAACCAATTGAAACAAGCTTTACTGCTGTTAGGATCTAATACATATTTGCTATGTGGTTTGTCTGAAAACCATGATTCATTTATATATTACAAAGTTTGTTCATGTGCAATTCCTTCGGGGAGTTGTACTTAAAGTGTGATCAAAATTGTCTTGTATGCGTGTAGAATAAGTTGCAAGGTGTTGGCAAGATTCATTCTTGTCAACACATAAAATGAGACCAATATAATTGCATTATTCATGTAATATTTTTGTATTCCTTGTTTTTGCTCTGAACTCTTGGATTACGCATCAGCACGACCAGTTAGTCTTTGCAACTGTACAGTCAAAGCTTGATTATGATCACATGTGCTATGTATGATTATGTTAGGAATTAACCTCTAAGAAAGTTGATTCTGTTCTTTAGCTGCGGTACGTTTCTCCTCATGCTATGTTGAAATTTCAGTTCTGACTATGAGAACAAGGTCCCGTTTGAATTATAAGAACAAGTTTCAGTAAGTGATATTTTGTTGTGTTGATGAAGTTATCTCACTTCTATCAACACAATTTAAGATGTAATAATATACATATTCTGTCACAAACTCCTTGTGTTTATGTTGCATGTTACATTCCTGACAGATTATGATAATTATCAGTTGTTTCAGATTAAATAAGATTTGTTTAAACTGGAGCTTTCTCAAGAAGCCCAGAGTAGATAAGACAGACACGCTAATAGTTGGTAAATAAATGTTTTCATAAGGCAAATCCAAGTAGTGATACTGTAATACTAGACATGCAGAAAAATTGTAATAGTTAGCAAAGGTATTGAACCAATTAAAAGTTCAAAATATTGTAATGATAAATTATACAGCTTGAAGATTCATAGTTTATGAAATGTACTTATTATATTTAATCAAATATTATAGCAGTTATTATCTATGACTCAATATAATACCTTGGAGAAAGTAAACAACAGTACTTTTTAGAATTTGTATTTGGAAAGCTTTTGAGAATGCAAATTATTTTGCTTTTACTTCAGAAAAAGGAAACTAAAATTCAAGTTAATTTTTTCCACCATCATATTTTCTGTTATATATGAAATGAAGTGAGCATTATATTGAAATAGTGCTCACAAAGTCAAACTATGGCTCTGAAACTATACATTGCATTTAATTTTTTTTGTTTTTTAAATCAATTTTCAAGGTAATCATAACAGTTTTTCGTATTAATCTTACAAGGTGAAATATAGCAGCCTCATTATCAGTTCAATGTATGATTCTAATCAAACATACAAGTTGCACTTTTAGATAGAAAAATCATGTCAATACAACTGAATAATGCGCTAGTCTCACCAAATATCTCAACATTCAATTTCAAAGTCCAATTATTGACAAGAGAAATGTCAGGACTGGAAAGGGAAAATAGTTAAACAAAAGAGAATAGAACAAGAAAAGATTACAAGACAAGAAGGATGAATCAATGGCAAGAAAGGAACAAGGAAAAGAAAAGGAAACAAGTCTATTAACTCTTGTGCTATGTGTACTTGCATGTGTATTGTGTAGTGTTATCACTAATAAAATGAAAACATAAACATAAAGTATATAAAGAATAACTTAAGACTAGCTTAAAGTTGATGACTAGACACTTTTCCACTGGCTGATATTGTAAAGAGTCACCAAAATAAGAATAGAACGATTTCCCATTAGCTGATTTTGTGATGAATCATCAAAATATATGAAACAGAACATATAGTAGAGAACATTTTAAAACATGCAGATCTAAGGCATAGTTGTAGACCTAACAACAAACAAGTACATAAAAAGATAGAATGGAACAGAACAGAACAGGACAGAATGGAACTGATAAAGAGATATAAATATATAGTTGATTGACAAAACTAGATTACAAGACCACAAAAGATACTTGCATGATGAGAAGTGAATCTACTAATCAATATATGTTATAGTTTAATTTCAATGATGGCTTGCCATAAATTATTGCTAAAGTTCAACAATGACTTGCAATTTTTGCAATAATCATATTTAACCAATTTTAGTCTTCATTGGATGCAGCAATCCTAACATGATGATTCTATCAAAAAAATAAAGATTTGTTTTGACAAGTGATTATTCAACTTTATCTTGTGATGTGTCAGGATCTAATATGTTGCCGTGCGATTTGCTATTGAACCGTGATTATTTTGTCATAAAATGTTGATTCGTGTACAATTCTTTCAAAGAATTGTGCTCATTATATCTTTTGTGATGTGTTGCAAGATTCATTCTTGGCAACACATGAAGTAGGTTCTAATATACGAAATTAAGCGTGTATCTCTCATGTTTTTGGTTTACCTTATCTTGCTGGTTATATACGTGAAATTTGGAAATTAGATCCTTACATGATGTTTAAGTAATTTTGAACAAAAATATGATTTCATTTGATTTCAAATTTTTCTCGGATTTAAATTATCTATTTGATTGTATGATAACATGCAAATAGAAAGTGTTCATTTTGCTTTTTGTATGATATCTATATAAGAAAATATTAACAGTTAAATTTGACTTAAATCGATAGAAAATATGAAAATACAATTTGCACGTTGCTGGTGATTTGATGGGATGAGTTTTTTTTATTTCGAAAAAGTTTAGTTAGACAATGTAGCTTTTAAGCATTTGCAATGAGTATTACTTGTCAATGATAATCAGCTGCTGATCACCAAATTGCACTGAATTTCGAGAGCATAGCAAAGTAACTGCCATGCAAAAAACAAACAACCACAACAAGAAGCCCAGGATGAAGTAAAGACTAGTGTACTAATTGAGTAAAAACAGTACATGTGGCTTACAAGATACCACATTTTACAAATAAATGATCTTTAAAGTTTTGTAAAGCGTAAAAATATTAAATCGTTTTTATTAAAGAAAAGACTATAAAAATAAAACTGTAATTACTTTAAAGGCCGTACAAACAGTTCAAAACCAAGCGCAAAGGATCCTCTATGCAGCAATAGCAGAATCTGTGGAATCTACATTTGTCTTATTTTGACTTTTTGCCTTTAGTTTTGAACCTTTAAGTTTCCGTTTGAATTGTCTTACTTTAAGCACTGCTAATTGTTGTTGTTCGACGATCATTTCATGTTGTACTTGAATTTGTTCATGCTTGGCATCTTCCTCTTCAATTTTTTTCATCATCTGCCGTCGTTCATACTCTTTTTTCCGTGCAATTCTTAGAAACAGGAGGATATTACAAGTCATGTAATTTTTTTAAATCAACCAATCAAGAAATTCTCCTTTAATATCTTATTCATAAGCAATAAAAAAATAATTCCAAATTTCAGTTGTTTTTTTAGCTTAAAGCTGCTTTTTAGTGAGTAATATACTGAACAAATTCTAATGTGGGAAATTAATTGCAATCAGAAAATTTGTAAAAAAGCCATAAAAATATATTTTATTTATATCCTACAATAAATGTATCAGTAAAATAAAATGATTTCAAAGTGAAAACAAATCTTTCAATGCTTTTTACCATCAAATGAATGCATTTTTTTATCAAAAAGTCAGCATCAGAATGATTACAAAGGGTAAAAAGAATCATTTCTAGCTTGTTCATTGAGCAAACTTCAGGATTAAATTCATTTGCAACTAGCTGGTTTGCTGATTCTAGATTCTTAGTTCTTGTTCAAAAGTGAACAATATTTCAATTGGATTTGAAATGCAACCCTTAGGTTCATAGAAATTTAAAGCTGCTAGCTATCATATTTAATATTATTATTGATTTTACCCTTTGATACCTATCATGCTACCAAAAAATTCATTCAAAAATCAATGCTTTATTGCGTCATAATTGGCCGAAGCAATTCAGAAAAGTAAAAAATGCAGAATTAGTAAGAACAAATAACCTTGCGGGTCAAGTAAATTATGGTTGAGAAGAATCTAAACTGAATGACTTAGTGAACATTTGAACTTCTAGGTTATTTTAAAATTTTATGCATATGCATATATATTAATGAATGAAACATTTTCAATACGAAAATTGTTAGGAAAGTTTTTCCGCAAAGCTAGTTATATTTCAATTTATTCCAGGATAAAAGAGGCTATTTTTTGTCTGTTTTCACTTATATACATATGTATACAGCTCAACTAAAAAAACAATGCATTTGACTGGATAGAAACAAATTAACAGCATCAAAAGATATGCTTTTCAAAGCATCAAAATTCCATCAATTAAATTCATATACTTAATACTTTTAAAGAATTTGCGTAATCTTGCATGCAATAACTCTAGTTCAAATGGCAAAGCCATTGCAAGTGCCTTTGAGAAGATTCTTAAAACTATTGAAATTAGTAAATTTTAAAAAAATTTTATCCTGCTACTATTATAAACAATTAGTAACATGGGCAAAAAAGTTGTAATGAATATTCTACCATCATCCCCTGAACATAGCATCTAGGAGTTTTATTCGAATATCTTGATTTTCAGTTTTTAGAAGTTCATTAGTACATTTGAATATAAGAGTTAAAATACATTTTCAGGTTTTATAACTAAACTGCCCAAATTTGTTTACTATCTTCAGGTGTTGTATTAGATTGAAAAACTGATTTTATTCTTTTGTGATATCTTATTTTAAAAGTTCACACCCTAGATAAATTCAGTCAAATGTTTCTTGCAACAATATGATTAACCAGTAACTTTCTTATTTCATCCTGTAACAATATGTTCAGTAACAGAAACTTTTTAGTAATAGCCATTATCCCAGGGTGTGAAATGTAATACCATTATAGAATAATGTTCGAATTAAACACCCTATGTATTACATATAAGGGAATGTGACGGTCATACGTACCTTTCATATTTTTCCTTCCTATCTTGATCTCTTAAGATTCCTTTTAAATGAAGAAGATCATTTTCTTCTTGTTTTCGTTTGTTGAGCTCAAGTTGAAGTGTATCTTTCCGGCGTTGAAGTTCAACTATTTGTTTTCGACGTTCTGCACGTAGGTGATACGTATCTTCCAACCTCTATATAGTAATACAAATAGTCATTTATATTCTAGTCACTTTAAGTCACAATAAGTCGTTTTATGGCTCTTTGGAGAATCAGTTTTTATGAATAAAACCAAAAAAGTAAGAGATTTTACAAGAAAATTTAATGTAGAATTGATGGTTTACTGCTTAATATGTAATTCATTAAAAAATGAAACTTTTGTGAAGTAAAGAAACAACTACTTTTACGAGGTGTAACGCTTGCACGATACATGAGACAAAAAGGTAAATAAAAATTCCAAAAAGTCAAGTAAAGAATTTGTAAGAAAAAAATGGCTGATTTTACTATTCCCAAAAATTTGCAAAAAATTATTCATTTCCTTAGCAAGCCACAACTTACTCAA
The DNA here is from genome assembly GCA_032358265.1 of Vaucheria bursata. Taxonomy (NCBI): domain Eukaryota; class Xanthophyceae; order Vaucheriales; family Vaucheriaceae; genus Vaucheria; species Vaucheria bursata. The sequence continues at coordinate 84,965 of JAULBW010016226.1, read as the reverse complement.
TGATGACATGGCTTAACTAAAAAGAATAGTATAATTGAATATGAATATATTGCTCTAACTCGAATTTAACAGTTTATGGAAGAAATAGCACATATGCATTAATACAACATTCATTTAACAAGTAGACTCTTTCTTACCAGTTCATCGTTCGAATAGCGGTTCAAATCACAGTTCTACTTTAACAGTTCAATGCTCATAATATTTACATGAAGATAAATTGCAAGTATTAATCCTAAATATTTATTTCAAATTGTATGAGAATTCTAGAAATTATTCGCTTTGTCCTCTAAAATGATATCCACTAGCTATTGAAAATTCTCTTCAAGGCATCTTACGGATACAATTGAACAACAAATCTTATTGATTTTAAGCGATAAAAATAGTACATCTTTATCCTTGAAAAATAAAATTTCAAACAAAAAAATTCTTCTGTAAACAACTCTTTCATGAAGTCTTTTGGTTGGCTTACTAAAATACCACCAAAAGACATATTTTAGAATGTCTTCTACCATAAAATAATAGTCATTTATCTAAAAAAAACTTATAAGTTTTTCAAAATTTGAATGTCCAACACACCTTCAGTCGATTTTCGTGAAGTTCTTGCAATTCTTGCTCTTTCTTTATAGCTAGTTCTCGTTCTTTGCTAGTCTTCTCTGTGATTCGTTGTTCAAGCTCCGCCTGACGTGCTTCATACTTCATTTTTTTATCCATCTATATTTCAAATAGTTTATAATCCATTACATCAATTATACTTTAGCTTTGGGCAAAAAAAATTTCTAAATATACTTCTAGAATGTATGTATGCAGAAGAATAGGTTAAATGAAAAGTTGACAGTTATTGATGTTAAAATTCAAGTTTAACAGTGTATAAGTACAGAAAGACAGGAGAGAGAAAGAAATAGGAAATGCATATAAAAATATACCTATGTTTCAACATAAAAACGTTCCAAAAAACTGTCATGTTATTGCTTGCTCAACTGAAGGTTAGTATACTAGATAGTATACTATACTATTCTGTATCAATATTTACTAACATGTAGCTAAACATAGCTAGCAATATCTTGAATTATAAATACCCGTAACAATTTTTGCTAGTTATTTTAAAACACTTTTTTTTCATATTATGCCTAAAATAAGCAAAATGAATTAAAAATATACATAAAATAAAAACGAACATGGAAAATTTAACTCATTTTAAGCTGACTTTGTCCACTGTGCTACTCTAATGTAATGTCATGTGCTCATTTATTTGAATTTGTGCAACATAAGGTGTAGTAAGTACTTTTTTGGAGCTAAAGTCAACTTTCATTTGTTGCATGAACAAAAATGTTACAAAATTGTGAGTTTATAATAAAGATAGATAACTTAAATTGTACAACTTCAATTATAGTGTCAGCATACAAAATATAGGTCTAAGAAAATTTCATACCTGCATATATATATATATATAAGCATGTGTATTATCATATCTATGTGACAAAAAATGCCATCTTGTATCCCATTTCCCACTGGAAAAAGATTTCGGCCAATAAAAAAATATTTTACAAAAAAAATTGTGTCGGACAAAAAAAAACCTTTTGGGGGTTAAAAAAACTTAAAGATGGGCTACTTTTTTTGAAATGGTGCTTTTCTTCTTTTGTATGGAAGAAGGGTTTGGAGGAAAAAGTTTGAGTTTGGGTGCTGATACTTTTCAAACGTTGGGTCAGTGGGAAAAGGGCAAAAAATAGTAATGCCATACCAATATTTTCTGTTTAGCAAGTAATGCCTCTTGAATTCTCAGAACTGCAGCTTTTCGCTGGGTTTCAACCTCTTCATGCTTCTTTTCTTCTTTTAGTTTTAATTGCATATGTACACGTGCCTCACGTTCAAGCATTTTTTTCCGATTTTTTTCACCTCTTTCTGCTAGTTCCTGTGTATAAATACATACTCAAAAAAGTACTTTCGAGTAATAAAAGTATTTTAAATATGGTACTCTTCAGCAGGAACTTCACATACATAACAAGAAATTCTATTAGCCAACTTTAAATTTTTGGAAAGCTCACCATGAGAAACTGACACATCTGATTGAATAGAAATTTTTGCAAGTATCAGAAATTAAACAGCCTGAACCCTTCAGATAAAAAATTTGACTACTACTTTAAGAAATTTTAAGAGAGCCATGGGTTAAAATATTACAAGTGCAGGTCAAAAAATTATACATCACGTTACAGTTAAATTTTATAAGCTTTCTTTGAAAGACTCACACTGATCAATTTTTCTGCCATTTCTCTTTGATGCTGTATATGTGCTAATCTCTCTTGTTCGACTTTAGCTGCTTCAGCTGCTCGAACTTTACTCATTTCATAATCTCTTTTGAGTTTCCTGAGCTCATGCTCATGCTGCTTGCGGTTTATTTCAATGCGAACTTCGGTCTCTTTATCCTTATTATTTAAAGTGTTATCTTTGAAAATATGCAATTTTGAATACAAAAAAGGTTATATTTGTTTTACAGAGAATTAAAATAATATCATACACTTTAGAATTTTCCTGAATGATACTTTTATTATTCTATAATATCTCCACAAAATTTACATCAAGAGTAAAATCTTTTTCTTACTTTGTATCTTGAGTACTAAGAATTCAATATTTAAATGATATTACCAAAACATGTGTGTAAATATATATATATGTTATTGGAAAGGAAAGGACTATAAGTGCCAATGAAGTCAAACAAAATTGTCTTTTCTATCAAGGGTTGAGTAAAAATTTCACTATATAATAGGCATGATATGTAAATCTCAACCATCGATACTTTAACCTCTGATCAAATTGAAAATCAAACTTTATATCCTCCGTACAAGTTAAAAAAAATATTTCGATTCTTTTCAATCTTTCAAAAATTATTCTGAAACTTGAACTTTTGTGATGAGCAAAAATGTGACTAGAGTATGTTTTTGTCCATTTAGGCATATTTTACTATAAAATTTTTTATTCCTTAAGTCGTTCATTTTATGCAAAATATTATTGAGGCAAACTCAACCAGATATACTACAACCTCTAATCAGTTTGATCTTAGCCAAAGATATCTTAAATTATTCCATTTGCACATCTGACAAAGTAATTTTTAATATTTTTAAGTTTATAGTGCAATAGAATTAAATCTTATCGTTTGTATTTTGGTGCACTTTATCTTGAAATTTATATTCAAATAGCTAAATTGGTGGTTGTGAGCGCAGGTCAATTGTGGATTCAGTTTGGATCGTCTATACAACATAATTTTTATTTGGTAAAATATAATCTAACAGGAAGTTATTTGGAAATTAAATAGTAGATCTTGAAAAACACGTGTAATACTTACTAGAGTCTTTGTTCTAGAATGAAACAATAAGTAAAGGTACATATGCCTTAAATTTTCAAAAATGTAGGCACTTTGAAACATAACTTAGCAATATTTCCTAGTGCGTATAGACATCAAGAAAACTAGTGCACTATCTATGAAAAAACTGATGATATATAAATATTGTAACATATACCTCTTTTGCTTTTTTATCCACCTCACGCTGTCGTTTTTTCTCAATGTCAGATTCATGCTGAGTCTTAACACGCTCTTCATGTTCTTTCCGCTTTCTGTCTTCTTCCTGCTCACAGTGAATAAGCTTTTTGTGCAAAGCTTTAAGACGGGCCTCACTTTCTATGGCTTTTTGAAGTTCATTTGCTTGCCTTTTCATAATGGTCTCACTACGTTGTTTTTCTAATCCTAATATTCCTGATAATATATGTTCGAGTTTCTCTTCAAGGTCTGTTTAATTAGAAAGGAAATAGTAAAATTTTTTGAAATCTAAAATTCACTACTAGATTAAAATAATATAACTACTTAAATGCACATATTTTTAAAGAATATTGGTGGAAAATGAGAAACCTTTTGGTTTATCTTTTTCATCCAATTTTGACGGAATTAAACTCTTCGTGGTCGAATCGCTTTTGATAATTTTTACGGAGCTGTTATTTGATGTTTCTATGATAAGTTGTCGTTCCTGCGTAATTGTCGAGATCTTTGATTGTCTGTTTTTGTTAAAGTGCTCGAATTTGATCCGAGTGACCTCTGGTTTTTCATTCTTCGACACCCTGAATGATTTTATATTTCTGTTGGAAGAGAATTAATTTAAAATAGTAAGATAAACCGCACTCTATGGCTGAATCTTAGCTACTGACACTGTTTAATTTTACCTTGGCATCAACTCGTGGAGTTCAATTCCTGACCGAAGACAAGCCTCCAAGCTCCGTGGAGAGTTGACTTCTCTTGCAATCCCATTGGAGCCCTCAAAATTCAAGATAGATATCATGTCGATTGTTACGCTTGCAATGGTAGTATTTGTCTTCTAGCACTAAATGAAGAACTTGAACAAAAATGACCGTTACGTCATAAAAGAAATATTGTGTTCGTGTTAGACTTTATTAACATGATTTTAACCATTATCTCTTATTTCAGCAATTCATTGAAATTTTAAATGGAAAAGCAATGAAGATATTGATTTCCAGATGTGCATTGCTTCTGTGGATGAGTCCAATAATTTCGCCTCATTTCTTCATAAACTCATTTCAATATTATCAAAGAATGGTGATGAATAAGAACCATTCGACGAGAAACACTAAGCCGTTATCAAAGTATAACTGGATTGGCAGCATTTTTAACTTTGCAAGAAAAAGAAGAGTTGATGATGAACGAAACAAATCTGAGAGCGAAGAGGTTATTATTGAGTCGATAAACGAAAGTGCCTTAGTCACTGAATCAAGAAACGATACGCAAATAATTGATTACGTAGAACCGTCGCCGGGAACTTTTCAATTCGATAGCAAAAGAATGCTCCAAACCACATTACTCTGGGCTCTTTTCCATGGAACCATGGGATCTTCTCTGTTACCGTTACTTATGGCGATTGGGTTAAGTAAAAATGGATTCAATGATATTTCACGCATTCTTGGAGTACCAATCTTTCAAGCAACAACTCAACCTGATTACCTCATTGGTGAATCTTCCCTCAGTAAGGAAGTGATTATACACAGAGAAAAGTGTCCGTGCGGCTCACAACGAGAGTATTCATTGTGTTGCCAAAGATTTCACCAAAACCGTGCTATCCCTAAAGATCCTAGTGAACTTCTGTACGCCCGTTTCTCAGCGTTAACTGTCCAATTGCCTGAATTCATTGTTAATACAACTGATTTAGAAAACAGTGAATGGCAGAAAGAACATGCTGCGTGGATAGCAGACATCTTTCGATTCTGCAAAGAAAATTATTTCATTGGAATCGATCTCGGCCCAGTGAAGTATGTATCTGATAAAAGTGCAACGTTAATATCGACTATAACAATGGCAAGCTTACAGGTGAAGTAAATTTTTTCAAAACACACCATATTCAATAAAATTTGCAATTTTAAGATAGAATATCTTTTGGCAAATATTTCCGAAAATGCTAGATTCCAGGTTATAAAATTCCGAATTTCGCTTTGTGTATGTGTGTAGGAAATGCCTCTTTTTTACATTCTCAGCTATAACTGGTATTAATGGTATTTAGCTGATGTCTTACAGTAAAAAGTAAATCTTATTGAAATAAGTTATTTAGCAATGTAATCCTAAACCTTTAGTTTTTGTCCTGAGAACTTGTACATATTTTTGCCATAGTTGTGATTTTCATGTAGAATTGAATTTTTAAATATTTCATCACTGAAAAAAGACAAGCTAATTTTTGGTGAAATTTAAATGGTTTCTGATGCGTTAAAATTATAAACTGATGTTCTAGAAGCCCGATATTGAAATTGTGTGTTCTGAGCGTAACTACTTTGTAAAGAGAGACAATCGTTGGTACTTGTATGAAGCTAGAAAACTTGAGGTACTATTATAATATTAATAAATTATTTCAATTTTAAAGAAATATTTTTCATATATATATGTACTTGAATGCATTTCACGAGCAATTGGTTTTATTCGAAATGTTGAATACACTTTTCAGCAATTTTATTTATACCTTTTCTGCGACTTAAATCATCAATGAAGTACAATTCAAAATTGACTCAATTCTTATGTATACATTTATTTATGAAGAAAAGTCCTAGTAGAATTTTGGGTGTTTTTTGTTTGCTACTCGTTCTATCAATTTTTCAAAAATTAGTGAGAATAATTCACAGTTTTTTCCGAGTTGGATACTAGCTAAAAATTGATTTTGACTCATATTGATAGCTCTTTGTTCTATGCATTGGCTTAGTTTCAAAGCATTGTAAAAAATATTAACTGCTATTCGAAAGATTTCAAAATTTTTTAACTAACAAAATATATATCAAGAGTTACCGTAATATTTTAATTCTTTCATGGCCAAAAAAGACAAAATGTATGCTTAATGTTGAGGCTTGTTCCAATATATACGTCGGGATAGAATAAAAAAAATATTATAATAAAATATACTAAATATACCTATGAATGGACAATGCAACCCAGTTGGAGGGGTCAAGTCCAATGTATGACAGAAGGCAGAAAATATTAAATCAAAATTAAGATTTAATAAAAATATCAAAGTTTTTAATATACTTTAGAAAAGTGAACAGAAACACAAGACTGAACAAATAAATATGTCCCTGTTAACTCCTGCAGTACACCATCTTGAAGTGCTCTTTAAACTGACTTTCCGGTGAATACTACTGAATCTTTTACTTTATAAGTGCAATTATTTCCATAGGTAGGCTTGTGACCATTCTAAAACTATTTAAACATCCTTAGAAATTACCTGCACCAAAAAAAGTAGGGCAACTGATAATAGAGCTGAATCAAGTGAAAATATGGTTTTGATGATTTTGAAACAATATCCAACCAGTTGAAATGGAGTTTGAAGAATAAAAGACGGTAAAGAAGAATTTCAAGACAACATGATAAAAATAGGGTCAGTCTTTAATTGATTGAACTGGTTACATGATTATCTAAAAAATGATTAAAGAGATTTCTAATTAGCCATTAGATGGCATGTGGCAAATTGTGTTAAAAAACAAAGAAACCCATCAAGACTAATAATAACAGTGTTGTGTAAAGGATTTGGTATTAAAGCACAACAGGGATAAAAAATGCAATGAGATGAAAGAGACAAAAAGGTGGAAAAGGTATAGTCAAAATATAGCTAAAAAGCAAGCAAACATTAACAAACATTGACAAACATAGACAAACATAGTTGAGCAGTTATGTCATGGAAATTTAAAGAGATAGCAAGACCAGCAAGTATCCTGACAATGTACATGCATATGCACCAAATTATAAACATAGAAGAATACATGCATACATTTACACATGTATAGTTGAAAAACTGTAAAACAAGATGATAGTAGATGAGGTAAAAAATGGTAGAAAAAACAGTGAAATAATGTATTTAAATAACTGTACCAAAATATATTAAAAGATGAAAAATGATCCAAACTACAAAACACCAGAGAGTGCAATGCTACAGCAACAACCTTTCCATGAAATGGGTAAAAAGCAGAAAATGAGAAAAAAGTGAAAAACAGAAAGATTTGGGGCTTTGTAGCATTGAAGATGCAATTGCAAATCAAATTTTTAATGAATCTCATTCAGTGATGGCAATGCATCATCAATTGCAAGGAAGCATATTCAAAATTTTTTTCTGAATAAGTTTAATCCAAATCTGTGTATTTGTGATATCACAAGTTGAGATTTGAACATGTAAAAATCAATTTAATGATGCAATGTCTTGTTTAAAACTGAAATTGTTGATATATGACATTGCTTAAAACAAATGACAACAGTAACTGGTAGATGTCTTGACAACATATGCAAGCAAGTAAAAAAAGACCAAGTTGAAGAAAAATGAAATTTAATAAATCTACACATAATCAATGCATTTTAACATATTGTGCTTTTTCATGTTTTTCACATTTTCTTTTTTGGTTGAATTTATGGTTAATCAAATGGGAAAATATTACTCATTGAGTTCACTTGATAAATTCTTGCCATGCAATACAGTGGATGGAATGGCATATCATTTCATTTGACTGTTGGCAAAGCATGTCTTTTTAAAGAGTCATGTATTGAATATAATTTTAGGTATGCAGCACAAGACAATAAAAATTTGAATGAATGTATTACAAGAACTAACTTGTGTTGCTAGGTGAGGAAACCAGCAATTTAAGATAAAACATAACTCTAAACTGAAAATACAGCCCAAACATTAAAGAATGGAGTTTGCTTTCCTGGAAATTTCCATTTACAATAAATGGCCAGAACTCAATGTAATTGCCAAAACTTTCTGATGAATGTACCACAGGTACAAAATAAAGTTGATGTAATACAAACAGATATTTGAACATAAATCATTCAGTATATATTACTGCATTGCTAGAAATGAACTCTAGCAATGCAAGACAGACAATTATTCAATCATATGATGGACCAGTAGTAATTGCGCTGTGGCACTATTCCATTGGCTAAAGTGAGAACATGATGTCAGCAGTCAGAATTCTCAAACCAAGAACAGAAACAATGACGCAGTTAACATAGTTATAGGATTAACCATTAACCGGTTAATTCCTAACAGTTGACTTTTTATAGAGTTAATTCCTAACATAAAAGGATTTTATGTAAATTCTTTCACAAGTTTTTTTACTTGGATAAATGTTGGTGTCAAACAGTGTGATGCAGTTAAACATTATAAAGGAACTTTTTAAGGGTGAATTACTATCAAAACTACTTTTACATTCCTGTATACTGGTTATACAATTTCTTACAAGTGGATAGAAAGATTGGTTTCATATAGTTATGAAAATGCATGGTGAACAAGCATGATGATTTTTATGACTAGTCTACAAACATCTGCTGATAAAGAATTATTGAAGATTGTTGAAAGATATACAACTTCCCGCTATTCTATATTTACAACAAGAGGCAATGAATAAAGTATGAAAAGCAAAGCAAGAAATGTAATGAGAATGTGAAACAAACATTTTTATAGTTGAGGTATGAAAAGATGAATGGAAGTGTGACTAGAGTACTCAGGCATCATGTAGCATGCCACTATAAGGACAGCTGTCTTCATATATGAGAGAGAGAATGCAAAGTAGTGATTTGAAGATCCAAAGTAGAGTTAAGTTATATTATTGTAGAGATGCAATTGCATAAACTTTTCAAGTTTTTGAGAATGGCATATGAAAGTTTATTTGAAAGTACAAATAAATTTAGAAAGCAAATGACATTGCAAATCTTGTAACTGCCACTGGTCATTAAATCGTGGAGATTGCACTAATTTGAAACTGTAGAATTGTAGGTATGAATTAGAAGTTAGATTGAATTGTAGAGAACATATAACGAGTCACAGTCTTGAATGGGAATTGTTGCAGTAACTGCAAGTTGAAATCTTGGCAGTATCATCATCTTGGAAGACATAATGATTATGCAATGAAATTTCAAAATGTATGAAGTGAATAGTTTTGGCACTTTCAGAGACAGGATTACCTAGTTTGAAAGGCATGTATGAAAGTGCGGTACTCATATTGTGATCTAATTCAGTGCAGACCTACAATATTTTTTATTCGTACTTTCAGAATCATTTTAAGTTTATTTTTCTCATATAAACTTATATTTAGAAAGATATTCATGACTAAGGTGACTAATGCAGGAGAGCAACCACAATTTTCAAAACAGTATTCCGGCTTGGAATCAATTGACATGCTTGGAAAGTTTTCCTTGAAACGGGCATTTATGCTTTGGCTGCGAATGTTTTCTGGGAAATAACTTTGACATTGTAGACGATTTAATTTGAATGAACGTTTTCTTTGGAATCTAACTTCTCCGGTCAATTCCGAATAAGTAGGAAATACTCATCTATGTCCAAGTACTTTTGATAAATTGATGTTTGACATTGTAAAGATCACTCTTTGCAACATAGTAAGGATCGACTAATATACATATATTTGCACGATAGTGTTCTTTCGTTCTTTGCTTTTTGTCTTTGTTAGTTGCAGTTTTTGATAAATATAAGAAACCAACTACTAAAGATGTCATTTGATAGAAACTTTAAGATTACAACAAATTTGCATGTGATATATTTTGCGAATCTGTTAGTTTCAAAGTTTAATATGCATATGAATAAATACAATGCAAAGAAAATAAAAAAGCAAATTACTTAAAGAGTCTTTGATTAATATATACATATAATTTTACATACCAGCAATTATTTTCTAAATATCAGACATGTATACAGATATTTGATGTAAATCTACCAGTCGACGATTGCACAGTATTTTTGCCTCATATGGTTAGTTGAGGCTGCCATGAATGTTCGTATGTGCAATAGCAATCTTCATTCGATCTCGACTTGTCGTCGTAAATTGAACTTTTGACCTGAAGTACAGAACAAATGATTATTGCTGTGGAATTTGATTCGTAGAATGAAATTGAACAATTCTAGTGAAGCATTTCTATTTTCTCATAAAGTTCCAGAATAATTAACATGCATGCGTATTTTGTAGATTTAAGCCTTAATCAATAACTTATGCAGCACCAGCATACTAATTCGTTCTATTCAACTTCATACCTGAAGATCTGAAGCTGAACTAACTAAAAATCATAGAAATTTTAAATTACTTGTAATTGGAATAATTCGCTACTACCGAAGTTTAATATGTGTAAATTCTATTATAGCATCAAATAATTAATATTATTGTTGTATACATATTTTTATATAGTCATATATCTCAAAGTAGTTTGTTATCCAAAAGCAAACATTTAAAAAAAATTAATTTCGTTTCATCATGTCAGCTTGTTTTTTACAATGTATTGAACAAAATACTTATTGATAGATTGCACATAAAGGCTGCAAAGTCGGAAGTTAAAAAGTAATATAGCTCTATAATTTTTCGTATGTACTCATTATAAAAAATCAACTGCAAAATTTGAAACTTATTATTGGAACTTTAGATAACTGTTGTATGAACACCATCGAATTTTTTTACTGTCAACAATTGAATGAATTTTTAGCATAGTAGTCAAAAATTAAAGAAGTATACGATTAAATGACCAGATTAACCATGCTCAGAAGCACTATCTACCTACGGTGAAAGAAAAAAGACGAATAGCTCGAAAATAATTATTCTAAGAAAGGTTGAATTGTAATAAAAGTAGAATGTTAAGGCCCAAATCTTTAGCCTGTACTGGGGCTGTTTAAGAACACTGATGCTGATGAAAAAAAGCATGGTAAACATCAAGACATCAATGAATTCAAAAAAATCCTGAAAATTAGCAAATGGTATCTTTAACTCTGCAGGTTTTACTATATTTATATTCTAAAAAAGATGCAAGTACCCTTTTCAAACACTCATTTTGATTGGTTGAATAATAAAAAAAGCAGTTTTTAAAAGGAAAATTTTTCAAAAACTTACTTTGCTGCGACAAAGATTGTGATACCGGGTCTCAAAATTTGAGGAGGGGATTGCACTGGTGCATCATCTTCAGCTATACCTTCTCCACTAAGAACCAAAAAAATAGAAGGCACCTAAAAGAAAAATAGCAACAAATTAAGAAAATGAACAAAGTTACAAATCAAAAGAATATGTTAAATTGTGAAATAGATTGCTAAACAAAAAGGGACAAGAGTGAAATCTTAACGTATCTAGCATCTACTATTCTACACTATATATACAAAATTCAAATTTATAAAATTAAACTTATTGTCTCATGTATGACGATGAAAAGCGAAGAAAGACAGCTAAATTTAGTTAAACTCGATAGAAAAATTGAAAAATACAGCTAATAATATATAGGTAAAAAATGCCATTTCTCTATAGATTTAACCAATATTTTTTTTTAAATTATTCCTTGTACGAAGAATTATTTCTATATTCAATTTCGGGAAATACCGTCCAATCAGTTTAAATAGAGTATGTACAATTTTTTACTGTAGAAATTTTTCACATCAATTTTGTTGTCATCCGGAGCTAAGATACGACGAGTCTATCAACTCCTTCATCTAAAAAATTGCGCAGAAAAATAAATTTAATCTGATGATATCGCCAAAAAAGACCCCAAATTATCAACAATTTTGAACTTTGGGTGAGAGGATAATTATGTCATAGATGTTTAAATTTGCTGTCCAGGTACAACAGGCAAAAAAGGACAAATATACCTTATGGAGGCACCTCCATAAGGTAGATTCCTGCACACAATGTACTGAAAACATGAATTTTGTCCGTCTTCTATAATATTAAAATGTATTTTTAGATTCCTTTCAAGAACCACTAACTCATAGAGTTCAAAGACACTACTGAATTTTTTACTTTTAAAAAGATAGTATAACTTTTGAATATGTCAATCAATTGTCGTCCAACAAGATGCATTCCTGCATTTACACCCATTTCCGTGTAAATATTAATAACACTGTTCGAAATTCCATCTTTTAAGTTACTGTACAACATATGGTGTTATCAGCAATATCAAAAAATTAACAATTAGTTATAGGAGGAAAAAATTGTATTCCTAACACTTGAAAATTTCCACAGAGAAAAATGTGTCATGATCTATTTTAGATCCAGTAATTCAACTCAGAAACAGTGAAAATTATTAAATTGGTCAAAAAGGACATGCAACACTTTAATAGTTACAGTATTTGATCAGCCAAATGAAATAGAACAATTATAACAAGACATTTCGATTGGCTCATCAAGTTTTGGGGGTAACTAATTGTACATGTTTCAAAGGTCATATAATACTTAACAGAACTTAAATATGAATAGCCACTTAAATATAAATGTTGTTAACAATGGAATTAACACGCGTTAAGTAACTAACAAAACATTACCTTAATGCTGGTCATTATGTACTTCAGACCATACGGAAGTTTGAGAATCTGTAAAAAATAAATAGTGCAGTTACTGCTATTAGATAGCAACCATTCATCTTAAATTAGTCATAATGTCAAATTCAAGTATGATCATAGTAAAAGATTTAATTACCTCCAACTCAAAATCGAGCACTGGAGGGGTAAAAATAGTGCAAAACGGGTCAATTAAACGTGGAATTACGTAAGGTGGAGCTCCCATTTTGTATGTCAGCATGTCACACAGCAGCGGGACATCCCTATACTTCGGTGTCAAGGCTACTCTAACGACATTATCAGATCGAGCCATTACCTGTTTGAGAATGAAAAATATTAGTACTCATATTTTAAATACTACACGGATAATACCTAGTAAACTACTGGCAACTACGTTGTATACTGGTTCAAGTACTACATTTGAACTACGCGGATGCTCTATCATCATGCACTTATCTGTGGAGCTTAACTATCTTGATCCCGGAATTTCCTCCCAAACAAAAAGATGGGCAAAAATTGAGCATATTTATATGAAAAGAATAATTTTTTTTACATATTTGTGTCTTGTATGGCTCACAACTAGTATTACTTTCTGAGAAAAACTTGAAAAGAACAATTTTCAGAAATCATATTAAAAGTCTTCTTTTTCCATCTGTACAACCTTGTTATTGTCATGTCTAATCAATCAATACTCTGGCAACTTCACTTACAAAATGACAGCATCTATTGCTCAGATTTCCTAAAAGTGCACTAAAAAATATTACAAGAATTTCTAGTAGGAGCACATATTATGCAAATCGAAATTGAGAATTTTATTTTATATTTTTTGCGGTATTTTGGTAAACTGCAGCAATCGATTTAAATTTATATAGCATTCACACTAATTAGTCAATGCAAACTGAATTCAGACTACCAAATCTTATCATTGGGGTTTATATGCTGATGCGCACGAGCATATGCACACGCACTCATGCACATAACTATCATGGTTACATAAAGTCATGTATACCTCCATGATATCCCCTCGTAGATAAGCGTGTGGTTCATTTGCTCCCATAAAAAAGCATTCGCCCGGCTTTAGCTGCAGATAATTTAACAACAGTGGCATCATTATCCCAATGTCCCCAGGATATTCCTAAAAAACAAATATGCTATTTCAGAGAGCAATCTTAGAATATTTGGCAAATTTCAAAGTGATACAGACGATGAAGAATTAAGTCCAAATTCCATCAATATAATAACCTTCTGTAAAAATAATCAACAAAGACTCAAAATTATCTGAGAAATTTTGAATTGTAAGTTTAATGGTAGCTAAGTTCAGTTTATTCTTGCAAATCAAAACCAGTTCATTGCTACGGAGAACCAAGTAAAGGAACTGGGTCAAGAATATAGAAAGGGCTACCCAGGATAAATTATTCTATGTTCCTAATGGCTCAAACTAGAAAGCCATATCACTACAAAGTTTCTCTAATTTATAAGAAATATAAGTACTTTTGTTGATACGAGTATACTCTTATAATGACTCTTAGTTCTATATTATACTAAGTATTCTACTTGGTAACGAGTACACTCTTATTTGAATATGTCCTTAAATTACTACTAATATGACAAATACTCATATTAATACAAGTATACTCATAGGAACGAGTACTTTGGAAGTATGAAAACGCACAGATACTAAACTGATAACCTGAAAGTTTTTATATTGTAAAAGTTATACAACAGAGAAAGCATAGCTATTTCCGATTCACTAGCAAGAGACATAATAAAATTAGAAGAAATACCACAGAAAGATGTAGAGAGTAATGTTAACATGTGATGTGGAATCTGTAAAGCAGCTCTTTCTATAAATCAGTATTTGGCGAGTCATCACTCTATATGTTTCAATATAGTGCGAACTAATTGTACAGTTCTCCAACATGGGTTCAAGCTTATAAATCATGCACAGTTCACAGGTTGAAAGTAGTGCGTTGATGTATCCCAACATACATATTGCTAAAATTAATGTTTAATGGTGCACAGAGTCTATATGAAGGCAGAGTTAGGGCAGAGAGAAGAGTATAAACGGTTACAGAGCACAATTCTACTTCAACACGAATAATATTCTAGAACGTTCTTTGACTACAGAGAAAGATTGTTACTAGTATACTAGATAGTATACTATACTAGTCTGTATCAATATTTACAAATAACTAAACGTAGCTAAGAATATCTTAGCCCATACAACCAATAGTTATCAAATTGGTCTACCTCACTAAGCCTTAGAATAAGCTTTTCTACAACTTCTTCTGATCGCATTGGCCTCAGCATTCTCTTTGCATTTTTCGTTTCTCTCCCTGCAGCATATGTATTGTATAGTAATCCCCATAGAAAGTATATGGACGGATATGATCGAATATGATTGAGATAGCACTAAATGGTCCATGAAAATTTTTCATAATTTTTTCGTAAGTTATCTCAAAATTTCTTAGCGAATTTCTCTTTATTTGTATAGAGATTATAGCAAAAATTGGCATGCAATAAGTGGGGTTCTACTATTATACATTAATGCCTTTGAATAAAGCACTTTTAATTATGGATGAAACTGACAAATTTAAGAACACGCAGGTAAAAATTTAATTATAACGTTTTTGCAGAAAATATAGTATAACTTAGATTCGAGTGTTAAAAAATTAACCAATCATGAAACCGAGATTTTACTTCGAATTTGAGTCTCAGTGGGGCATATTCAACACCTTGGGACCTAATTTACGAATTTACCTCGAGAAGTAAAAAAAAGTTATACTACCTGACCCTTCAAAAAGAGAATAATTTGAGTTGTTTATCTGATTTTACAGGTCGAGTCAATTGAAATCTCGATTCATAGTCTTTATACAGCCGTATACATAAAATTCAATAACTCACAGTTATACGTAAGCATACCAGCATTCAAAATACTGTTATACGGTTCTTCGAATTCAAAATTATCATTGCAGTCAATTGCAGACCCAAATACTGTTTCTATTGAGCTACCTGAAATAATAATTTGCTATGAATATTCATGCGCTAAATTGTAATCAGAAATTTTTTTTACCTCTTCTTACACATATTTCTGTCTATATGTATAGCTGTCATCATGACATACAATGCCACACCAAAATGTGAGCAAATGCATATCTGTATATATGTATCGGACCAATGAATGAATGTACATATGCATGCGTGCATATGCCTTCCGAAAGTCAATATTTCCATCAAATTAAAAGTAATGAAATACCAACATTTTTTAGTTTCTTCTAGATCATTATAACCTAGCGTACCAATAAATTATTTATTACAGCAAATACCTGCATGGGGGCTTTGAATAGGGTACGTTGCACCACTGGCACTGAAAAGCCCAGGTTCGTATCCCAAGCCAAACTCATCCCCGGGGCTAAAAGCCCCCTTTACCCCCACATACTTATCTCCAGTACTACTCTGAGTAGGGTTTCTCCCCCGTTGACCAGATCTTTCTGAAGGATTTTCCTCGGCACCGCGATTTGACCCTACTCGGGGTTCCAGTGAAGCATTTCGGGAGTTGCTATTTGAATTGTTGTGAAATGGCTTGTGAGATGCTGAATTTTTGTTATGAGCTTGACGTAACCTATCAACCAATGCTGCAATCTGCCATAAAAATTATCGAAAAATTGTTAAAAAAATAACTTTTTTAATCTTTAGGAAATTATTCTGATATTTGACTTTTCAACAAAACAACCTCATCATGAGAGTCATAGACATTAAAATATAGTAAAAATATTTGATACAACGAATCTTTCAGGACCACCAAATCCATTTTCACATGCAAAATTTGTAATATCTGAAAATCTGAGCGGTACTATAGAACTTGGCACAAAATAACTTTTTCCTTTGTTCGCTATATGCTAAAATTCGTCAAAAGCGAATTCGCTCTATACGACGTTTACTCTTTGTGTTTGCCCTTTCAAATTGTTCTGAAAAAACAGTTTTTTAGCGACATTTCCACACATTCAGTAAGTAATATTATATGGCTAATGGAGAAACGGCAGAAAGGATGAAATAAACCATGGTAATCTAACTAGGTTAAAATGATACGGACACGTATTCTATTCCAGCATATTCAAATTAAAAAAAGTTTCCTGGATTCTATGCAACAAATCCAGGCATCGGTAGTAATTACAACTTTGGCAAATGTACATTCTAACATAACAAGACAAACTTGTAAACATCAACAATACAAAAAAATATAAAAATTGAATTTTTATATACATTTAAAAAAACAAGTTTATAGTGCACAATTTTTAAAAAAGAATTTACAGTTAAAAATAGATTAGCCTTTCATACATATATTCAGAAATAAAACAATCCAAATTTGGTAAGAATTTCAAATCTAGGATAATTAGGGCCCGAATAGGCTGAAAATTTGATAAATTAGGACCTGAATAGGTAAAAATAGGTTACAATTTATCCACCTGGGTTCTAATAACAGCAGGTTTTGCTGTCATGTAGCTAGTGAATAGTTTTTTAAGAGCAGCCTGTTGTTTGTTTATGTCATCCGGGATTTGTAAAATTGCCCCAACAGCCTCCAGCGAAACTGCCCCTCTAAGCTCAGGATACCTACAAAATAACACAATAATACTTTAAGTCATTTAAAATCGATTACAATCACTCAACATAAGCTAAAATAAGCCCTTTTATCACATAAATCTTGCGATTACTATTATCAAGATAGTAAAAATTACGTGTGGTAACAACCATGCTATCCCATAATGCAATCATAGAATAATTGATAACGTAAGAAAGTGAAATAATAGCCAAAAATATATTTTTACTATTTTTGTTTAGCCAATTTCAGCTTGGCAATATGCTGGGTATTAAATTATTCCAATAAAAAGGGGGGGGAGGTAAGCAGTTAATTTCATTTTGACTCGATGAAAAAGAAAAGTCTACGATTTTGGGGGGTACGAATGATGTGGCAGCATGAAATTGCATCATTTAGAACAATTATGCCAATGGAGCTTCAAGCGTTTGCAAAAAATAACATTTACTCGTCATTCTTGAATAGTATACTATCTAGTATAATAGCCTTTATTTGAACAAGCAGTTACAGAACAGCTTTCTCGAACAATTTAATGTTGAAGTATAATTCCATACTTCAATCTATGATGTCTCTCTGCCTCTGTGCACCATGAAACACTGATTAAGAGTGACGTCACTTTACAGATATATGATATGATTTTAGCTCTAAAGAGCTAGAATCATACTTACTTTGACAGTGCCCAAGCAATTCAAAGTTTCTCTATGTATTAATTTAAATTGAGGCTGCCAAGTTTAGTAAGCTGGTTTGTATACTATTATTAACTGTGTAATGGATTTGTCCGATCATACATCAGTCACATGTTGGAACATATTAAATCTGTTCAGATTTTAGTAATTAGTTATTACTCTTTATCTCCCTGCTATCTTTTGCAATAATACCTCTCATCAGTAACACTGATACCGTAACAGTTCTTGGGTTATCTTGCTATTGAATCGGTTGCATGATAAAGATTCCATAAATGCTTATTCAAAAAAATATGCCCTAAATTCAGCATAGATGAAAATTCAAAAATAAATGAAAACTACTGACCTATGCAACGAATGCACAATTTCATAAAACGGTCGAAATCCACAGAGTCCTTCAAATTCACTGAGAGCTACTGCCATTTCGGGCTTATGGTTATCATCCCTGCACAATAAAATAATAACTAAAAAATACAGTCGTGTACGGTAACTTCGGATAAGGCGAATTTACAAATTTTCACAAAACTAAAAAAACCTTGTCATGCCAAGTTCAGCTTCAGATTTTCGAATATAATAAACTTGGGACATAAAATAGGAATTTGGTGGTCCTGAAAGCCTCATTATATTCGAAGTTTACTCTACATGAAAGATATTACTTCATATCTGGCATTAAAAATTATTTCAATTTTAGGAAAGTATTAGAATTTGAAAAAAAATAGCTGCAGTCCTATCTACAAATAATTTTTCTTCATTTCCAAATATAGTAGTAGCTGTAGTATTACCTACAGCTACTTTAGTTCAAAATTAGGAGCAGTAATTGTATCTACACTTCCTGTTTTTCCTTCTAAAAGTAGCGGTAGTTGCAGTTCCATCTCATGTAACTTTTCTACTACAGGTAGTATTGATGCCATATTTTAGATTAACAAATGCTGAAGTTTTTTATATTCAAATTAAAAGGAAAAGTCACTGCAATTGGAATGTGTCATTTGATTGGGTGCTAGCAAAGAAAAAGAAGAAAAATGTCCAAAACAACGGAGTGAATTTTGACTTTTGAAAGATTTGTGCAAAGAGACAACTAGCATTAAATTTGAGTAATCTTACCTATAGAGATCGGGTCTAGTAGCATATAGTCTTTCTGCCTAGGAAAATTAAAAAGTATGTATTAGAATATACATAAATAAGTATGCATGCATACAATTCACACCGTAAGCTTATCGGGATGTGCTTGAATGCTCAGAGCCTTCCCAATGCTCAAGATCTTAAACATGAAAGGCAAATCTCCACCCTAATCACAGAAACATTGTCATAGATCAGTCTTAAATAACTTAGTGAAATTTTTTGTCGAATTAATAGTTAAATAATTCTTCAGTTGTATATTTATTAATTTTCGTACTTGGTAGTTTTCCAAAAACTAAGAATTATTGAACACTGTGATGGATCTTTTTTTTATATTTGATGATAATGCCAATGAAATTGTCACTATGCTATACTCCACCCATAGGTTCTTCTAAAAATTAATTTTCGTTTATCATTTGTAAGCACATATATACAAAAATTCATAAGTGGTTTTCTTATTTTAGATATAAAGAAAAATTGTGAATTACGGAAAAATATATATAAATTTATATAAATATGTGTACAATGCCTCACCACCATCAAATATTATAGAGATATAGAATAAAAAAGAATTCATTATTTTTCTGAGCATTAGAATAACTTATAAAAAAGTTTGACTAGAAAAAGAAAAGCTGTGTCAGTTTCATTGGACTGACGAAATTGGGCTGGCGTCTTTTGTGGGGTACCGAGAAATTCATTGAGTAGATGCATATACTGTCCACAGAATTATGTCTCAAACGAAAGGTCACAACTATGGAAATATGCACAAAAAACTATTCTTTTCACATAAATATTTGCAATTTGTATGACCTTTCATTTGGGATAAAATTCTGGGGTAAGGGTAGAAAACCTCTAATGTTGAAATTTTTTAAGTAGTAGCCTATAAACCTTCAAAGAAAAGTCTAAAGTAAACGAGAACCCTTTAAGTGAAAGAAATTATTCCAACTAGAGATTCTTCTTTTCTTCAAATTACATTTTTTCAAAGTACACTTTCTTGTAAATTAAATTAAAATAAATTCAATTCATGTAATGAAATGTGATAAAAGTGATTCTACTGCATAAACAATAATGCATAGTCGGAATTTGCATAAATTTACAGAAAAATTGTGAATGAGCGAATTTTAAAAAAATTCAAATAAAAATTGCCATGTTGAAATATATTCAAATATACCTCCTCCAAATCACCAAGTAAATATGGCTGGGTTTCAAGCAGCTCAATTAAGAACATTTCTGAAACTTCCTCATCATTTTCCTCGGTATTTTTCACCCTTGAAGGTCCGTTGGGATGAGTTCCCATCCATAGTTCAGCATAACACTCACTTGGATCAATCTTAAGCCGTATTAATATAAAGATTTTAAAAGTCAGATACTCTATAAAACTATATTGGCATTAAATAATTTATTTCAAGCCAAAGTTCAGTGATATTCTTAAGGTGTCATCTATTTGCAGTGATTACTATGAAAGAGAAGAAGTAACCTTCTTGAATTATACTCAATTGTTATCACATAGTTTACATCTACCATGTAAATATTGTAATAGTATATGCTGAAAATGGTAACATTGAAATATGTACATAGAGAGTGTATTCTGTAGAGCGCTTAGGAAGTAATAGGGGGGTAAACTCTCTAAAACGTTTGTTTTATTGAATTGTTATAAGGGTCTTAATTTTAAAATTGCATGCTTTAACTTTGGTCTAGATTAATTGAAGTTTTATGGAGTGAAGGTGGGGAAGATCTGCTAGCTAATCAATTATTTATATATTGGAGTCTAGAGGAAACAGTAATATTGCCTTTTTTAGATGTGACACAATTATCTTTATAAATGAGTGCAACTATCAACTTCATGCTGCATATGCTAGTTTTTGAATTTTGTAAAAAAAAATTAATAACTATATGAAAACTATGGACTTTGACTTCTAAGTAGATTTTGGTTACATTGCTTAAGTCCTGGGGGTACATGGTGGATTCCCAACAGGGATTCCAGATGGTTGAATTCTGTGAAATATATATAAAATGCATTAAAGTTGGTTTTCGTATCACCATCAGTCAAAGAAAATTGAGGACTTTTTTTCGATGTTCTCAAAACCACTGATAAGATATGTAAAAAATGGCAGTTATATATTAACCAGTACCTTGAATGTGCTGTCTTCACAGCATTTTAATTCTGCAACTCTACTTTTGCTTCCCTGCTGGCCCCAGGCATAATTCTGCACTGGGCATTTTAATCGATACATTACACTGCAGATATGAGAATAAATACAACGACGCATCAATTTTCCAAACAATATTTACATCGTCTGGCATTACATAATTTAAATAGCTGCTGCCATTCTTTTGTACTTTCGATAAAATACTTTCTATGGAAATATAAACAATTTTCTATCCGTGAACAAAAAGTCAACACAGTAACTAATTGCCGCATGAAGACCACATTAGTACGCTAAAAAAGGAAAAAAAATTAAAATAATAAAATAAATGAGAGTAAATTGAAACTTGGAAAATATCGTAGATTGACTCATGTTTTGCGCAATAATAGCATTACACTTTAGGTAAAAAAATTTCAATTTTATTCAAATTTTGCGACGTAAATATTTTGAAGTTAGCTTTGATTTACAAGACGTTGCAAATTCTAAAGTACATTGATACTCATCAACAAATGCTCCATAAAAATCTCACATTCAATATCTTTCGCAACAAAATATCAAAAACTCAAAATCAGGATTATGAGGCACTTCCCAGGTACTTTGCCAAGTCGTTTTAATTTTGATGAGGCTTCTTTTGATAAATCAATTTTATATTTAGCGTTCAATTCCGTGATTTGTGGACTTCCGTGAAGTATAGCAAAGCTCGCCTTTTCTCACTACGAGTGCTATCTCGTCGCCGCTCAGTCCATGTCCTATACTCAAGTCATGTTTTTAATTTTTAGACTTTTGTCTCTTAAACGCTCTTCGTGCGAAACAGCATTTTTTCTGCTACTTTCAAGAAAATTATATCGCTTGAATTCAATTTGAAATGAATTTAATCTCTACTAAACGAAAAAAGTGGTTTTAAATGATTAACTCTGAGTTTATATTCAATAAGACAATTCAGATTTCAATCATTATAAATTTTATATATTTTTTACACATTTGATTTATTAGAAATTTCTATATTTTACCAATTTCAATGAAACCACAAAACTACAGGGCAGGCACGCCAGGAAGGCGGAAAAAGCGAAATCTAGAAAGCATTGATGAAGATCAGAAATTGCTACACCAAGCAAAGGTAGCTTTGAATCGGGAAGCGAAAGTCGTACGAACGTTGATGATGCAGAAGGCATGGAATAGATATGGATATATTAAATTTACCTCCCTGAATTATAATTTATCATTTGCTACTGTAACGCAATAAAAGGATGCTGTTTTTAATGGTTCCGATCTGAACTTTTGCAAGGTCAATAATCTAGTCATATCTTGGCGATTTGTGTCTTCATTAGATGCTCATTTTTAACTGCCTTATGTTTGAGAAATAACGTTTGAATTGGTATCAACTTGTCCCATGGTAATTTTTTTCAGTTGGTTCGAAAAAAGAAGTCGTGTAAGACTCCTGATGATGCAGTTAAAGATATTGAGACACTGAAATCAATTCCATATGGTTCAATAATGATGCGGTGTTTGAGATATCTGAGCTTAGATTATACTGGTCAGGAGCATAAAGACGCAGAAACTGAGCTCCTTGGCCAGGATGGAGTTGAATTTCTTAATAGAATTATGCAGGTCAGATTTTAGTGATAATTTGAAGGTTGGTCGCCCCCGTTTTCCTATCATTCAAGCCTCATCAAAAAACAATCATAAAAATGTTCCAATAGAATAATTAATTTGAAAAAAATATGATGCAAGAAATTGACTTGATTCATTTCAAAATAGCAATAAAACAGATAAAAAATTATTCATACTTACAAAAAAAACAAATACTGGAAAATATTAAAAAAATTATTATTTTTGAAAAAGCTTGAAATTTAAATTATTCAAATCATCATTTATATAAAATCCAACGCCATAAAATCTTAATTGATTTG
This sequence comes from Vaucheria bursata, assembly GCA_032358265.1. Lineage (NCBI taxonomy): Eukaryota > Xanthophyceae > Vaucheriales > Vaucheriaceae > Vaucheria > Vaucheria bursata. The sequence goes on along the minus strand of JAULBW010016226.1, from coordinate 61,679 downwards.
TAAGCCAAGTTTTTTTTCTCGAATTTCAGCACTAATGGATTGGATGAAAAATCTGCTAATCACATGATTTCGAGTAATGCTTTGGTACCTTAAACAGTGCAAAATTTTTGTGGTTTTATACATGATAGATATAGTTTTATATAAAATATTCCATAGACACATGTGAGGAAGATCCGGTTTTTAACAGAGAAATACTAACGATAAAAAATAACATTTACACAAATAGTAGCGAGTGATCAAGTCTAAAATTTTATGATAAGTACTTTATAGTGCATAGAGACAGAGAGGCATTATAGATTGAAGTACACAATTATGCTTCAACATAGAATTGTTCAAGGAAACAGTTCTGTAACTGCTCGTTCAAATAAAGGCTAGTATACTAGATAGTATACTATTCAAATCTGCATCAATATAAAATAATATGACTAAACATTGCTAGCGATACCTTAACATGGAATTCAAGTAGCTTATTTCTTGTATAGTTCACAGTTCGGCTTGTACAGTTGATGCATAAAATATCTATGTTGTCTATATGATGTGCATAGTGCATTGATAGCAGATATATAAAAGTTTTATTCCATTTGTCTCTTAGGATTAAAAGCGTCAGATCTTAATGAATATTTCTTTAAAAATTTAAAATTTAGACGCATTGAAAAGTGTTAATTTTCCTTTCGCTGTGAAATAAGTGTGCAAGCTTAACAAGAAACAACTTTACATGTTAAAATAAATCATTTTCTAATTTTCATTTCTAAAAAAAGGCCATTGTATGTTTTTTGTAGAAATTTTGTAATTTACGAATAGTCATTTCGAAAGCGGGTTATTATCTCTTGCTGAAAATGTCAAGAATTATATAGGTCAAATTCTTTCAAAAAATAATTTACAAAGAGGAAATTTTTCACTGAAATTCCCTTAAAATACACTTTTTTTGAAAGGGGAATTTTCACCTATAATAGACTTCTTTTTTCTACTATTAAAGTTGACCGAATCGCTGAAAAGACATTATCTCCAAGGGTCCTTTTTGGCTCAAAATTGTGCGTAATCTGCAATTGTTAAGTAGCCTGAAAAGAAACACAGCTGTAGGAACCACTGAATTAATTCATTCTGTTCGAAATCCTTTAATTTGGCACAATATCGCTTTTTCGCTTATTCGTTATATCCGAATTTTATTGAATTTACTCGAAATGCATTGAAGTTTAAATTTTTTGCAGCATCCACGAATAATTGAGGTACTAAAAGAGTGGCAAGAACGTGTGACGTTCAGACGTCGAACAAAAAAGGCAATTGCTGCAGGGAAACCTCTGCCTAAACTCCATAAAAAGAGAGGTAATATAAATATAATCTATTATTCTTCAAGATAATTATTCTATATATATATATTATACAATTTTAAAAGCTCTTCGTTCAAATTCAATCGTTTTTATCCATTTTTTTAGCGACTGAGGTTACAAAAGAGCAATTGTCAGTACAAGCTATACATTTAAACGAAGGTGCAGTATTCATTACTAGTTTAAGCGATACAAATCCTGCTGCAAGTTCAAGTTTGCAACGCCCTAGGATAAAATCCCTTCCTCAAAATACATATAAAGATCGACCAAAGGCAAATAAAAGAGCTCAAAATTTGGATGACAGGACTTTTAATTCGAAGGCAAAAAGCAAAAAAATGGGTTCAAAATTTAAACATATGAATGTTGGTGCCAATAAGCTATCAGCGCAAGATGAAGCTCAAGTTGAACTTCATGAATCATGGATTGCGCGAAAAAAACAGAAAGAGAAAGAATCAATTTCGTTAAATACTTTCGCCGGAAAACGTGTGAAATTTCATGATAGCGATTAGGCACGTAAAATTTTATATAGACAAAAAAATTTTAATTATTTGTAAGTTGTTAGAAAAAACATATTCATTATATCATATATATATCAATCAACTCATAGGGATAATATACTCTTGTAACTTACTCTAATTGTCTAATTTAAATTTCAGTATTTTCTACTAAAAACGGTAAAATTGTTGCATCAATGTTTCCAACCAATAGGAGACAAGTATGATTTCAGACTGCAACTGTCAAATTGAAATATCTAGTTAGCCACTTAAAATTTTCACTGAAATACTCGACTGTTATAGTGTTTACAGTTGATATTCCGTAAAATGATAGCATCGGTTACACCAAAAACTATCAGTAAATCGAATATTTTTAATTGGAACTGTCGAAATACGCTGGAAAAAGGAGGTCAGGGGGGACAAAAAGCTGTCAAATAATAGTATACATCATTTAGCAGACCACCGGTTTATTTATGTCAACCGTACATTCGAAATTGTATGCAAGTCTATATGAAAGTTTCTTCACATTTTTGACTTGACCAGACTCCACACATCGTAATATTCAATTCCATTTCAGAATCTGTTCCGTTTTTGCCAATTGCCATTATACAAATTCAAAAATTCACGTTTCCTCAAATATAACGTTTCGAAATGCTTTTATTGCAAGAGCATAATTGGTGAAAATTACAATGTATAGCTTATTCTGACACAACAATTTGAACAAAACAAAAGAGCTGCAGTAATGAATTATAGCTCTGGATTACTAAACTTTTTTTACGTACTAGAGCAGAATCAATCATCAGCAATAAAGCAGATCAATATATTGTAAAGGTTATTAACAAACGTACAACAGCTCACCCTCAAATGATTATGAGCTATTCGTTCACATCTTCAAGATTAAAATAATTAGGGAAAAGTGCTGTTTCTTTTTTCAATTTGTTTACTTTAATTATTTTTGCTCCGCTACTTCCTGGTCTTCTTTTAGTACTTAAAGAGGCTGTCTAAACCTCCCGAGCACCACATCATTGCTTTTTAATCTAAGATTGGCAAAAAAAATTTATAGTATGGCTTAAAAAGAGAGTTGAAAAATACAGAAGATATGATAAAATTTGTGGTATCCCACATACTAGGAAAATTAAAATATCAGCATAATATGCACATTTAATCAAGATACTTGCATTGGGCACACATTACAAAGGTTTCTTTAAATTTCAAATTTTTGTAAATTTCACACCTATGCGTATTCAAAATAGAACAAAAAGTTTTACCTATCGAAGCGTGCATTTTTCTATGTAACTGTTAAGACTACAATTATTCTTTAGATCTGCATACTCTATTTTGTTCTATATTATGTGCTCTATTCCACATTTTTCTATGATGCTCCACAAATCAACCAATGAGAATGCATCTTATCAGGTTCAAGCTAGTCATAAATAATTCTTCTCTGTTTCATGTTTACGTTTTCATTTATTAGTGAAAACACACAAAAGTTAATGCACTTGCTTTCCTTTATTTTGTTTCATTCCTTTCTTGCTATTGCTGCTAATCCATCTTTATTTTTCTGTTAATTTTCTTTCTAACTCCATCATTTTCTTTGCAAGTCTTAACAATATGAACAAAAATTTTTCATGCTTTTTTTAAATCAAGTGTTTGTGCTTGTTCCAGTGATTTGTGATCATTGAATGCAAATATGTATTAGCTCCAGTTACTTGCATTCATCACAAAATAAATTTTCACTTTTAAACTCAACCTAAATTTATTTAGTTTTTATCACTTTTTCGGCTAATTAGTGCAAGTGCAATATTTTTAGTGAATATGGTTAATATGGGAAAATGAGTGGTCAAAGAAGAGATGAACAAAAAAGGGGAATTTCTATAATGTATTATTAAGAATCAAATGACCCTTGTAGCATAAAATACTTCCTAAACACAAATCTTACATGAGGCATAGTAGTATGCTTTGTTATATAAATCTTAGATATTATATATTAGTGATTACTTTCTGCTGAAGTGGCACTGCAATATTTTTCAACATGGCTAAGATATTTCAACTAGCAAAAGAAAACTTTACATTGTAAAAAAGTCCAGTGCAATTTATGAAATAAAATTTTTATGGAATTTTTAAAATACATCTTTTGAGATATGAAAATCGAATGATTTGACATCAGCTTTTGATGACCAGTAGAATTGATAATCCAATAGAGAACAATGTTGTTTACTATGGTAACAAGGCAACAGCAATAAAAGAGTTAAAGTTATCTTGTGGAAAAGTTATAGTTTGGTGTTCATGGAAAGGAAAATGTAGAAACGCACGAGAGTATGATTTAGTTGACGATGACAAAAATGGTTATGTGAAGTAACATTATCATGAAAATTGATATCCACGTAAAATTGCGAGTCATCAAATTCTAACTTGAAACTCAAATAGTGCATCTAAGCAGATTACAGTTCAGTTCATACAGTTCAAAATTCAATATGCACATATTCATATATAGTATGCATATGGAATGTTCAATAGGAAGGGGTGGAAATTGTTGAAAAAAGACAAGCACTTTCAATATTTAAGTTAGATTTTTCAAGTCTCATAAAATGGAAGAAACTGAGACTGCATTGTTCAGCAGGAAACTTGGGACCAAATAGTTATTTGAAGCACGAAAGATTAAGATGTAATTGAAAGGAAAGAGCAGCAGGAAAGGATTGGAAGAGAAAAGAGAAAATTAGAGATATAAAGCTAGCTATATAATACATAAATGGCGAATCATCGTTCGGAGTATTCCTACTGGCTGTCCAAACTCAAATACTATGATCTGATTGGCTTATAAATGAATGGCTTCCACTTAGTTTAAGTTGACAATTCTCCAATACAAATAATATACAGTTCAGCTAAATTGTTCACAGACAATCTGAAGGTGAAATTTAGTGATATATAGGATTCTCAAATTTCTGACAATTACATGTATTCATTTTTTAATAAGTAGGATTAGTACTTAAATGCAAAAAAGTAAAACTGCAAGATTTCAGTGGAATTATTTGATATTATATAATAATCATAGTAAATGGACTTTCGAAAACGGATAAAACATCAGTAAATCAACAATCTGACTATATCACAACAAACTTCCAACATTTCAAAATAGGGCATTTCTCGCTAATGTGGGGGTATACATGGGTCACTTTTCCCTTCTAGGAGCATAGCATAGCTTACCCCCCTCTAGGGAATACTCTTCTCCTCCCCCTTCTATCCTCCAATTAAGTTATAATGATACAATGTAAATCAACTAATTGGTCTTTCTCAAGTACGTGTCTCTTCTAACAAAGGCAATTTTACGCCAATGACAGGAGATGGTGCACCATCCGAAGCACAATTGGTGACCATATTTTCATTACTATCTTCTTTTGAAAGCTCCATGAAACGCATTTCTCGGTGAGGATCGGCGGGTCCTGGACACCCTGCAGAGTCATCATTTGAGCCCTCCAACTTTTTCCCTAGGCTAACTTTTATGGCAGTATTTGAGCCCCTCCGTATCGCTTTAAAAGTTTCGAATTTAATAGATGATTTTCGTGGAGGATGTTCCCTTCTAACCTTATTTCCTTCTTTTAAGCTGGAAATCATTGCAACAATATTATGGCCAATCATAATTTTCCAATATCGAAATATATCGCGTTTTCGAATTCGCAAGCCAGCTTGACGAACTTTCTTTTTTTCGCTTTTTTTCGAAATTTTTTTATTGAGTCGACCAATCAAAACAAGTACAAAGTCGATGTAAACCGGTGTAACTAATATGAAAACATTGACACATTGAAGCATAAGATACACGCCGAAGACTACATCCGTCCGTGTGGGGTTATTATCGCTTAGAGATGCTATCCACATGAGTAGTAAACACATTGAATTGATTCCTAAGGCGCATGTCTCAGCGAAATGCATGAATGTATTAGCGAATGGCTGCCAGACTATTACTAGTACTAAGTTACTGATGTACAAGAAGAATAGGGTAAAACTCGCGATTGGGCCACTTTGGACGAGCGCAGCCACCTACGTTAAAAAACATAAAAATGAAAACCGTCAAAAGCTCTGCATTTCTGTGCTTTGAAGACCACAAACCCCAACAATTCAATCTTATAAAATTTGATATTCAAATTTTTCTTATATCTACTAGATTAACAAATTCAAAAGACGCCTATCAACTAGCTCTATAACTTTGGTATAAATCTTGCCTATTTGTGTAGAACCCGTGAATGATTTCCAAACTCTCTTGGAAATTTCACGAAAGATGAAAATATCGTAAACACGTTAACCAATAAAATGATTGCAATCCAAGTTTTTGATTAAGACCTTCTTTTATTGGCTAATAATTTAGTGATTTTTTTCCGTTCCTTGAACTTCGATGAAGAATACTAGCAGGGTAATTAACCACAATAGTCATTTTCGAATATAAAGAATCTGTTGGTCCCACCAAATTCATTCATTAAATCCGAAGTTATTATTACGCATATACTGTTCGCTTAGTATCTAGAATGAGAATCACAAAAAAATCATTGATAATAATTTAACGAACTCACCATACTCGTCGCCATCAATCTAGCCAAGAGCACAAGTATGTAATTAACTCCTCTAGAAGTAAAATCTCTAAACATTGGTTCATAAGCCATCATAAAACTCTGCCGCCCAATTCTATCCCTATCATCTGATAAGGTCCTAGGTACCTCCCAGTGGCCTAAGTCTGCATAAGAAAACATACTTTGACCTGTCGTCCATCCTCTCTTAAGGGCACTACACATTGATCCTAGGGTACCAGTACACTTTTCGTTACAGCTCTTGGCCTCCCCAGTTTTCCTTGTTTTAGTGATGAACACAGCAGCTCCTGAAAGAAATAAGATATTTTACCTTCAATAATTCAAATTCCACAAAAAAAAACTGGAGTTATTTATTCTGATATGTTAGAAAAATTAATATATTTACGTACTAAACAAAAAAATACCGTAATCATCTGCAAGTGTTAAAACCTTAAAATACAAATTTTTAGTTTAAAGAGAGGACGTATGCAAGTCCAGTGTCTCGATGGTACACCGGTGTACCACCAATTACTTCATAAGCTGATAATTTACCTAGCACATGCTAAAAAAGGACAAACAAGTCGAAAATAATAAATCTAAGAACAGTATTTCAAAATATATGAATGCTGATTGGTGAATGGTTTGTTCTGTGCCAAAATTCTTGCTATGCGCAAAAGCTGTTTACAATGATAGCCATATATGCATCCAAAGTAATTAAAGTTGAAATTACTTGAATAAAACAATAAGCCTCGTCAGACTAGCGCAAAAACTTTCTAAATGAAAAAATCGATGTACAATCTAGTGGTGTGCAAATAAAAAAGAACGGTTAATTTCAACAAAACTCGAAAAAAGCAACGCCTACGACTGCAGGGTGCGGACAGCTATGGTGGCAGAAGCCTCAAGCATTTGCTTAACATGAGCACATCCAATGCCATTCAATCTGTGACGAACAAATTTACACACTGCTCAACGCAAAAACAACCGAAGCGCAGCTAGGGCGAAGCAGAAAAAGGCCTAAAAACGTGAAGGCTGTCACATCAATGTCATTAATTTAAGAGAAATTTTACCTAGGTTTAGTGTCTGAACCACATGCCAAGCCAAATAGAGGACTAAAACTGGGTACAAGAGCAATAAAATTGCTGCCATAATCACCAATTCTATGCATTCACTCTGCAAAACAGAGGCTTCAGCTGCTACCGCGCCTTCATACGCAAACAACAAAAATAACAGTTCTATGTGGGGAAAATGAAGCCAAAAAGACCTAGATCTTTGTAGGACATGGCTCATTGGCTCATCCGTTTCCTCATTAAAATGTACCTATTTTTTAAAAAATAAACAAAAAAGTCAGGTATAATAGGCAACTAGTACATCGCAAATGATACAAAGAACCTGTCAGAACCACCAGACTTTCGAAATTCGTCATACTCAATTATTTGAAACTGAATTTAGTCATGGATAATTTAATGTGAATGAGATCATATTCAACTACATCCCTTTGTATATTTTCCGTGAATTATTTGAACTGAAATGTTCAGCACCACCAACTTCATCTCAAGTCAAATATTTAAAGTAAAATCAAATTCACAAGAAAATCTGCGAAAAATTTACTTTTGCCATTTTGCGTTGTACAGGACAAGAAGAGTCTTAAATCGAATAAATGAGGTTGAATAAGAGTCTAAGAGGCTGTTGCACTAGTAAGTATAATATACATATATATTGACTTCCCTTTTCTAAAAATCACAAAAATTGAAATAGATCAAGGTTAAATTGGTGGATAGAGACTTGAGTGAGATATCAATAAATTCGAGTTAATTCATTAGTAGTGATTCAACTTTAAAAAGTTCTTGCCTTTCTATCCGATCGAGTTAAGGTGGCAATAGGCGCTGCCTTTGAAGAATTTGAACTTGAATCCATTTCAATTTCTTCCTCATCGTCATCTTCCTGTGTACTCGGAGCAAGACCGTGTCTTCCTAACTATAGTCAAACATATACATGTGGTATCAATACGCATGCATGTGCACTTATGTTTTTGAGCTCAGATTGAATTTGAATTTAAAAAGTCTTTCATCATATGTCCAATCAATTTTATTGTGCTTTTACTGGAATTTGTAACTTGGAATGCCAGGTATGTTTGTAATAGTAAACATAAAATGAATAATTAAATATGCCAACATGCATTTCATTACATTTACATAACATGCTTCTCTAACCTGTCCATTGTTCGACGTACGATTATAATGATGTCTAGCATTATCTTTGGCTAGCCAATATCCCTCAATAGCTGACACGATGACCACATGAACAATGTAAATGAACATCGTGATACCAAATACGAGTATCGTATTTCCCACAAAAGATGGACCCCCGATGCCAGAACGATCATTCGCAATACATCTATTCTCGGAATTCAGAAAAATACATCTATTTCATTTCATGTTAATTAACTATAGAAATATAACTACTTTGGAAGAAATTAAGAAAAAATTAATGTTAAAATTTGATAAGTAATGCAGAATTTAAAAGATTTTATGTCAATTAACTTAATTATCTATCTATCTATATATATATAGATTAAAATGATATGCATACATAAATGTTTACATATGAAGGTGTTACGTATAGATAAATATATATATATATTGAAACCTGCCACTTTTTTATTTTAATATGATTTCACATAATCTAATTGGCTAAAACTTTAAATTCCAAAAATTTAAACGAATAATAAAGCAGTAAAAAATTATTCAATTTTCAATTATTTCTTAGGATTGGCTATCATGTATAAAAAGTAAAATGAAATATTTTCGGGTATAGTAAAAGAAGACGTACTCATTATGCTGAACCAGTACATCAGCAGACCACCAAAGGTTCATCCATTGCAAATTATCCGAAAAAGCACTGAACTGCAATAAAAAAACTGCAGGTGAAAGGGTACAATAGGCCACTAAATTATTTAGAAATTATTCTGAAAGATAACCTAAAAAAATGAACTCATCATGACCTGAAAAGTCACAAGGTACATTTTTAAAATCCTTCATTTAGTTTTTTCGGTCTACTCTACATATTCTATATCACAAAAATGATTCATTTCACGGTGGTTGACATTCATTTGTGCACGGAAAACAACAAACTGACATTACTTACTGAGAATTTATGCCAAACTCCTGTTGAAGAAATAGTATCAATTAATTGAAATTCTCCCGAGTGCTAAGAAATTGCTAGCTATGTTTAGTTCTAAACTAGTAAATATTGATACAGACAAGTATAGTATATGATCTAGTATACTAGTAATAATCCTTCTCTTTGCAGTCAAAGAACATTCTAGAAGATCACTCATGTTGAAGTAGAATTGTGCTCTGTAAACCATTCATATTGCTGTCTTTCTTTATCTAAACTCCGTCTATATACTCTTCTCTCTGTCCTAACTCTGTCTTCCTATAGCCTCTGTGCACCATCATACACTTATCTTAATATCAAAAAGTACATATTGAGGTTTAAAGAGGATTAAGTATATCCCTCCTTTAGGCGATAATGTCTGGATATAGTTGAATATCAGTATTACCTGTTTGCTTTGATTCGATTTAACAAGATTTGTGGTAGCCATAAATTGCATTTGCCCTACCACCATACCGGTCATTGTACCCCCAACAGTGGCACTCGATCCAACTTGAAATCCAGTCGATGCCGATATGACTGTTGGGCCGGCTACTGCAGTTGCGACTACTCCAGTTGCCGAAATTGCAGTTACAACATTGATTGCTTCGAATACTCTAGTGCCTGTTTGAAAAGCATGATTTAAAATAATGCAGTTGAGAACAAGAAAAATATTCAACTTCAATGTGAAACGAAAATCGAATTATCTTAATTCTTCCTAAGCCTTCAGAAGATATTCAAAAAATTGCATGTATGATGATGTGCACATACGTTTCAAATGTACATTTATATATATATAATTATGTTTATGTGATTAAATTTATGTGAAATCTTCCTGTATCTACATCTTGAAATAAAGCAGGGGCCGAACTATAGGGAATGGTACAGAATTGGGACTGATCGAGGCTAACTGCGAACACATCCGATTTTCCTTGGCTAGTGTTGAACAGGTCACCAGTGGTGAAGCCACTTACTGTGATTCTCAATTCTTCGTTTGCAACGACACTGGTAGCCTACCCAAAAATTTCAAAAAATAAAAAATTTATGGGAAAATGAAATCTATTAAGGTGAACTGTCGAAACATATGATTCCATTGGCCAGTATCCGTCAATTCACCTTTTCACTTAAATATATGCAAATCATATTCAAAATATGCAGATCATTTAGTTTTGACAGTTCAGTTCACATAACTCATGTCTAATTCATAGGCAAAAGTAATAAACATCGGTTAGTATTTTACTACGCTAGGTCTTAAAAACAAAAGAAACAAAAAAATTCAAATAAAGGAAGAAAATTGAAATTTTTTGCGCACCTCATCATCTGCAGTGGATCCGAATGTATAGTAACACAATTCCTCCCCAGTATATATACTAAGAGTAAGCACGAATACATCCATATCAACCCTTCCTTTCACTAAAAAAGTAGAAAAAATTCAACCTCTAAGTTTAAATTTTTCTAGATCAAGTAATCGACAAGCCTTACAAAGAGATTAAAATGAAAAGTATTGCTCTGAACATAGAGCATACCAAATTTCAAACTCCATCCTACTAAGTATGACATATAGCTGCTCTATATTTATCATGAACATAACCATTCGAAAGTTCAAATTTGAATTCAATTTATCATTCTGAAGCTAAAGTCGAACATAGATTCTCGAGGAGTTATCGCTATATTGAGTTTGAAAAATGGTATATGTTGTATTTGGGGGAAGATGGTATACAATGCTGACAGCAGAGAGGATAAAATTGGCTAGCAACTGTGGTTGTAATTTTAGCCCAAAAAATATTGAGCAAGATTTAAAAAAAATCAACTCTACAAATAGCGCTGTTTTCAATTTTGAATACATGTATCGATAGATTTAAGGTTTGGGAAAAATATTGATCGAATGTTACTTTAATTATTTTTTAACATGAGTGTGTAAAATAAGTTTGAAAGTCGTTAAATTTCATAAAAAAGGCAAATTTTAATGCATTTTCGTCCAAAAAATAAAAAAATGAGAAATATATTTTTAATGAAAATTAGACGCAAATTTTGGGTTAAGATTGCAATCACTGTACGACTATTTGAACCAACCACTTCTTAAATTGAGATTTACAGAATTAGCAGATACAGTCGGCGATGCATGACTGAAGAATACAAACTGTTGGTTTAGAGTCAAAAAATATTATCTTTTTTCATCAAAATATAAAGAGATGTGGAAAGGGCACTATTAAAGCAAACATTGCATATAGCAAATTCTCCATAAATAACTTCAGCTTATGACGAAAAGGCTAAAAATTCTTACTACGACAACTTCAGTTTCAAATTTTCGGTAAGCATGAATCATAAAATCTTTAAGAAAATTCTTCCTCTATTAATGGAAATTACAATAATGAGTACTACTCAACATGCATTCAGAGTACTCTTTCTTCGTTAATACCTTATCTTCTCAAGATCCTAATATCTTGTTAAACCATTGGGGAGATTTAAATACTATCATAGAAGATGGACAAAATTTTCAAATTTATGGCTATTACTTTTTGAATTTAGGATGATATATAGTACCATGATAATTAGATACAATAATAGTTTTTTCCTATCAAACATGTTATAACTTTAATATTTTTGCATGTGCAAATCAAAACCAAACTAAAATATCAAAAATTCAAATTCACATTTAACTTATGCTTATTCTTTTAACCGTTCTGTCAAAAAATGTAATTCCAGTAAAATTTGTTAATGAAGCTCTTATAATCTCGTCCATACAGGCTCCTTCATCAAGCTTTCAACCTCGACCCCAGAACCTTATCCCAAATGAAAGGTCACACTAAATTTTGCATATATTTATATGGAAAGAATAGTTTTTTGTACGTATTTCTATATACTTTGACCTTTCGTTTGGGACGTAATTCCGGGGTCAAGGTAAACATCTACCTTCGTCCCAGTAGCAGTTTAAAAATTTTTAGAGCATATAACAAAAAAATGTGATGTTTCCAAAAGATTCGTTACATTCTACATAACTTAAAGCATCAAAAATTGCATGTACCGTTATGTATGCATGTTTGCATGTTTTAGCTCACTAAGACTTGAAATCTAATTTTAAAAGTTTGCTAAACCGACAAATATTTACTGTCAACTGTATAGTTTCATTCATTCAAAAGTGCATACTTCGGGGCTCTTTCATATGCATACAAAAAAAGAATAGTTATCAAGTAAAAAATCACCTGATGAAGGGGCACTGCCTACTATAACGGGGTGGCCACCTAATGTAGTTAAGGCCACCGAATTACCCCACCCTTCCCGACTAGTATACTCCCAAATGGCTGTATTGCTAGTACTAGAGTTGTACGCTCGCACTAATATATCTGACTCTAAATACCCTACTGTAACCATTATTCCATCTTTGCTGACAGCCAAGGATGTTCCGACGCCATCTTCCAAAAAGCTAGTCCAAGATATAGATCCACTTTCGACTTGTATCCTTTTCAAGATTGTTTTTTTTGTATCCGTTTCACTAGGGCTTACTCGAGGGAAAACAGAACTTTGAAGAGCTGTAACTATACCAAAATTTTCATCCACATGGCAAGCAACTGTGGCAGTAACCTGAAAAATAAGACCCCAGTACATGAAATACCAGCCCAACTTTTGGTCAGGTCTTAAATTAATTTTTAGTTTTGGGGCTTATAAAACAAATTTTGAGTTATTTGGACTGTTAAAATAGGTGACCACATTAAACTTTGAATATAGCACATTTGCTTTTAATAAAAGTTCCCTCTAACAAATAGACAAAAAAGTCACATTGAGCAAAATTCAACTTCAGTTTTTTGGATATAACGAATATGTGAGAACCATCGAGCAAGCCCTTTTTTCCAAAACTGAATTTGGAATGCTTTAATACCTCATATAACCTTTCAGATATTATTCTAAGTATGAACTTCCAACAGAAGTAACTCATCATGAGTTGAAAAGGAGTTTAGGAGTGAGCTTTCCTCTCCATTGCTCTATAAAAATCTAAAAATTATTATCATAAGTGGTGTACTTATTGTTACAATATTATTACATATAAATTCTCAATGCTAGATAGCAAGACATCAATACATAAATTATACCTAAAATATGGAAAATGAATTTCTGAAAATCATCAAGCATGCAGGAAATAGAGCATTTGCTTGAGTTCAGAGCACTAGTATAAGTACAGAACAATTCTTCTAAATAAATTGCACAGGGATTAAGATTGATTGTTACTAGTTGTAGAGGAAGGGAAAGCACAAACAAAAAGAAGAAGATTCGGCCGATAACAGTGTAATATTAGCCATAAAAATTGACATCCGCATTTAAAGCGATGAGTCATCAAATTTGAAATTCAAAAAATGTACCTGGTCAGCTCACAGTTCAGTATACAGTTCGGCATCTATAGTTTAATATTCGATAGCGTACATGATTCTTATATATAGCATTTACAGCAAAGGTCTAACATTGAGCTTCAGCAAAATCAGTTGATCCACCATTTTAAAGTTGTCAGATGCAGCTGGCATCGAGATTTTAGATCAGTTTCAGACAAAACAATATATGAAATCTACTGGACTTATATGAAGGGAAAGTGATTGTCAGCACAACAACAGACACCGGAAGAATAAGTAGTTTTCACTATTTTTCAAACTTCATTTTGGACCATCTGCAGCTAGTTGGTTTACAACCCTTTCTAGCAAAACTGGAGGTATTAGCAGTGCTTTACATGGATGATTGGCCCAATAAAAATCGCTAACAATAGCAGATATATATATATAGATGGTAAGCCAAATGAAAGCAATTATCTATAGCTACTAGTAGAGATATTAGATTCCAAAGTAGCTAGCTATAGCTAGTATGGCAGCCAAATACAATAGTTACCTCTTCAGATGATCCGATTCGCCAAATCTGTTCTCCGTCAATAGAAAATCTCCCAACAAAAGCTTCTCCCTCTACGGTACCCCCTATAATGATTTCACTGGTGACTGTTGTGCTCAAATTTAAACCATACACAGCGAATCCAGTAAAATTAGCTGAAGTAAGGCCACCCAGAAATCCATCAACAATATCTCCAGATCTAGCATTCAGCTAAAAAATTAAAAAAATTGAATTTATTTATGTTAATCACATGTAACAACGACTTAAATCAGCTAAAATTTTAAGATTTTGAGTAGGGCCCTGAAATGGAACACTTTTTAGATATCATGCACCCAAAAAATTGCAAATCAGGTATTTCATCAAATAGGGCGCCCGGAGAGTTATAAACCAATTTCAAATCCACCAAAGATTTATCCGAATAGAACCCTTACATATTTTATTTTCAGACCAGTCAATTATGATCCCTAGATAGATATATAGCTATGTCTAGCTATGTGCTAGTTCATAATGAGTTAGACTAGTACAGTATACTACATAATACACTAGCCACTCTTTGAATACGCAGTTTAGGATAAAATCTAAAATAAAGTTCAAGTTGAAGTATAGCTCTATACTTAAACATCATCCTGCAATTTCGCATCTTTCCTCTTTTCTGACTCTTCATGATTGCGTTATATTACCAGCAAATCAAAACAAAATTTAACGATTAAAATTTTGCAGCAATCTTTCGATAGGTTTAACTATAATGATAAAATCTGATTCATTATGGTTTTGTATAGTTTCTAGATATTGGAACATGATAAACCAATCAGATTACGATACTTTCTTACATGGTCAATATTACCAGATTCGATTGGTTTATAATGTTTAAACATCTAAAAACTATCAATTTCAGGCGGTTTGAAATAAGGAACATGATATATTTCGTGTAAAGTGAGGCATTAAATTTTAAAGTTTAGGTTTCATAGCTTCTATTTACTACAACTAAAATTGTTAGAATTTAGAAATTTGAGAGGTACCTCTACAAGGAATAAATCATGTCCTCCAGTTGACATTCCGAACCAATTTCCCAGAGTTGATCCAATAACGAGAATGCTGTATGAACACATTCAGACAATCAGTTCAACACGTACAGAATCATATGTGACTTCTAAGTATACATATATATGAATATGTCCATTCCGGTATACATATAAATATATAATGTGCATAAAACCTATGGGTACAATAAGGATAGACAAAGATTCGAACGTAAACATCAAATAGAAAAAATGTTGATAACCAGAAATATATATTTATATGAACCTGACATTGCAAGATACCATAGAAACATCAAAGGAAACTAACTCGATTCATAAAACACACAAGATTCGTATGGACAGATACACTATGAGATTACGGCACCTATCTTCAGTTGCGTAGAGGGAAAAAACACTCTCTCCGCTAACTGAATTATACTCTCTTAACCACAGTTCTCCTCCAGAATCAGAATCCAAAGCAGATACCGTAATTGAGCCTGTAACGTTCCTAAAGAATGCGTTTTCTAGAAAACGATTATTTCGACTGAAAAAAATGAGAAAAAATGCACTTTTAAATAATGCGTAAGCTAAATTGAGAATATGCATAAATGGAGTTAATTCTGTAAAGTACTCATTCAGTTGAAATGATATGCAGGGCATAAAATTGATTGATAAATAAACACTGAATATCGGTGGAATTCGAATATGCTTATGCAGTGGAACATGCAAAAGTTGGTGATCAATTTCGTAGATATAAAGGCTAATAATATAAGATTCTCGAATATCAACCAATTTAATAGATTTAGCAATCTATCATTGCATAGCTAGGTGCCATCACAAATTTCAGCAGCCTCTATTATAATACCAAAAGTGGTGTAACAGGAAAAAATGAAATTTTAAAATTTTCAATTCCACTGATATGCGCAGCTACCATTTGATATAATATTATGCAGCAATACTCAGTCTAACAATCAATTTATTAAAAAATTTGTCTAAAATCTATCAGCTTAGAATGTAAACCTGAAAAAGCTTCCAGTGCCCTGCGCTATGAAAAAGCGGTCATCAGCAGTTGCTGAATACAAAACCGCATCATCATCCTCTGCGAGTCAAATATTTTAAATCGAATTACGCTTGCTCAAGTATGGCCACAAATAGAGCAAAATAAAAAGAATTTTAAAGGACGTAAAAATTCCAACAACCAAATTTTTCATAAAGCAATGCAATCTGAAAAAACTTGAATAGGAAATTTCTATCATCATTTTAAACAAATATTTCTGAAGAAAAAAATTATAAATTCTGCCATATTAATAGGTAACCACATTCATTTAAACTCGATTTCAGATGATATTATGATGAATTAATGTTAGAACTTAGGCAAAGTTAATTACTTACCAGTCCCATTTTGAACTTGCCAAATAGCCTTCAATTCGGCTACTTCCAAATATCCCAAATCTTTACCACCTTTCTCGTATTCCACATCTTCCGGGGTCTCATCTACAATGATAGATGGAGCAGGGTAATTAAGTAATACAATTGTAGGTGAAAAAGTGGTTTATGGGGGAAAGTGAGGGGTTCAATAGGGGCAATGGTTTGCAATGGACCTAATGTTCTTTGCAGCACATTTGATGCCACAAGCATTGGGGATAGCATTCTACCTAACGCATGCCGAAATAAAAAATTAATTTAACTATTCTTAGACCAATTATCTGATTCTGTACACATTTTAATTGGTAAAACGTCATTCTCATAACATTTATTTAAAAGCATTTGGCATGCACTAGGAATGCTAGCCAATCGTAAGTAAAGAAATGTTAACTTGAATCTATTACCCACTAGCAATATATATATATATATATATATGTTGCTTCTACTCAATTTGCAAGAAGTTTAGTACATAACCCCTCTGAATTAAATTTCCTCCCCCTCCGTTTAAAATGCTCGCAGCAAAAGACCATTTGATCATAATTAACTTTCTGTAGTAGAATTTCATTGCCTCTCTAAATTATAAACCCTATAAATATTAATACTGAAAAATGAATCCCAATGCAATAAATTTAGGGGAATACTATGAAAAAATCAATAATTACTTAGTATAAGGTAGTATTCATAATATAAATATGAATTTTAATTTTATCTTGTAAGGCATGGAAAATTTATGAATTTTCTCACCCGAAAAATACCAAACTCAGCCATGTAATTATCAACACTTAACATTAATTTAAACTGTACAAGGATTTACAAAATATGGCCCAAAAAGTTTACACTACTGCATGGGCTATTATTCATCTCAATGAATAAGGAATAATATCAAGTCAATGCCCAAAATATCTTAAACTTTTTGCATTAAATTTTAACTTTTTTCAGGCCCAAAAAATGGTTTATCAATGGTAATAGTAACAATCATTTCAAACAATAATAAGGAAGTATTTCTTCTGACCTGCTGTTGGTGCGAATGTGTAATCTATTTCGGAAGCCGTTGGCATTTCTGTGTTGACAGTAAGATAAAAATTTGGAGCACCAGTTTTAAGGTTTAACGATATAGTTGGTGCAGAAGTGGCAACAGGAGCAAGGGTGTCAGCAATAATAGGTGCTGGAGTTAAAAAACGTTGTTCAACAGTTGGTGCAAGAGTTGCCACTGGAGTTCGAATAATACGAGCTTCAATCGGCGCAGATGAAAAAGTGACTGGAATTGGTGTTATATCTGTGGTCGGCATGGGTGTGTCTTGAAAAGTTGGGCCTGGCGTCACCTCTGCAGTCGATGGAGCAGGAGTTTCCTCAATAGGAACTGGTGTCAGCGTAAGTTCCACGGCTAGGTCAGTCATTGGAATGGGTACAGGAGCCTCTCTTGCCGGCAAAAGAGTTACGCGCGCAATAGGAAATTACCTAAAATGAACTCTAGGCTATATGAACAATTTTCACTACGATTAAGCCAGAGCGTGTTGCATGTACACTTATTATACAGGAACCAAACAACAAGAAAATAGAATCTTCCCGGACTCTAAATATTCAAAGCTAAGCCTTCATTTTATAACAGAAGTGATAACCAATGTAACTTTGTTCGAGTTTTAAGATTCCGGGTCTGGCAAGGAACTAGAAAAACATAGTAGAGAGACAACTGGAGAGAAAGGGTTAAAGCTATCAATTGGCTATATTATTAGTGTAAGATGATAATGTATCGATGACTTCTTGAAAGTGCTATTATACAATTTATTGAATGTAAAATTTAGAATGCGTATTATGATGCAATCTGACTTCATATCAAAAGAAGGGATTTAATATGGTGGGAAAAAATGATAGAACAATAATGAAAGGTTATATTTCGTGTTTTTACGTATTCAAAAGGTTAATATTCTTATTTTTTACGTCTCAAAAGTCGGATTTTAACTTTTGCTGATTATTTATCTTTGCTAACAACTACCTTCCATTAAAATTTGAATCTATATCAGTATAAGATCCAGAATATTAATTATACAGTTCACATGAATTCCATCGCTTTTTACCCAATTTCAGGATTTAGATTGTAATGATTCTAGAAAATAACAAATTCGATATTATCGAATTTAATCAGAGTTCAGAAAAAAAAGATGAACATGGGTGAATGGTGCGTGAACTGAATTTTTTAGTAGCACATCATATAAAAAGCAAGCAGTTGCTGCGACCTCTAACATTAGTAGCATAATATGCCATGTCAAGTAACATAGTAACTTCGATAATCAAGCAACGCATCAATGTCGCATTAATAGAATCATGGACATAGTATATTTACAAAGAACATGAGGTCGTAGCAGCTCATTCTAAATTTGTCCTACCACCAATGAGTTTCACACAGTATATAATACTGTAAATTGTCAAATCTAAATGAACTTCATTAGTTTTAAAATCCTGTTAAGAATCTACAAGCAAAACAAGCAAGATGCAAAAATACAACAGCAAGGGAGTATCTTGTGTGCAAACACAATTTCGTTACTGAAAGTGAATATACTTCACAGCAGCACACAAATTACAATGCTAACCCATCACCATACCCCACCACCACAGCCCAATATTTTGAACATTGACTCACCTCAAAACTTCTGTAGAATTCTGCAGCTAAAATATGAAATTTACCCCTCAAGGAGTTAATTTCTAACAAGTCCATAACATTTTGACCAACATCTTACAGGCAATCCTCATTACTTGGTTTGGGCATTTGTGATTTAATATCCAAAATTAAACCTGGATTTGAAACAAGAGAGCATATGTGTGAGCACATGCATGCAGGAGTGAATTCAAAGCTATAAACAATTTAATCAGGGAAAAGGTTATATCTGTTGATGAGGCACTTTATTGCATGCAAAATCTTTTTGGAATACTCAAAATTATCTAAATCAAATTAACATAACTGCAACAACAGAAGTAATAAATCACTATCACTGCTATGACCAACCTGCACTTTAATTGTGCAAACCTGAATTTTTCAATGAGTATGAATACAAAAAATAGTTTAGTGAGTGGAAAATTAAAAATGGCAAACTTTATGAAGAACTTGAACTGCTGGACAAGATCCTTCATAGCATTGGATATTTATGCAATTGAAAAACTGCTTTTATATAAAGTAAATGAGCAAATTAAGCCATTGGCCACATGTAAAGTGAAGTATGTGTATGAAATTACACAAGTGTTAAAGTTAGGGTTAGTATTTGAGTGATCATACATTTTTATGTCTTGCATATTGAATTTCTTTACAAATGAATGGACAAACTTTTCAAACTACAATGTCCATAGGAATTCAGTGCCAATTATTTTTCTTGGCTGATTCTGATTTGAATAATAAATAGCATATTCTGCATAACTTATAGAACATATTGAATAATACATAATATTTATAAAAATTTATTTTGTCCAGAGTTTTATATAAATTAAATCAACTAAGATGGATAATGATATAAATGGTTTTTATTGCTTTACAGATTCACATTGATATGTCTTTGAGAAATATTAGTTCTGTATGTTAAATGAACAATGCCAATGGAGTTTAGAACTGTTACAGAAGTTAAAGCAAACAAACACAAGCAAAGCAAATATGAAATATAAAGTATATTAGTGAAAGGAAAGCAAATGTATTGATGCAGGCACAAAAAATTGTATTCCTCCAAATAGCTTAGCTGTTGCTCAATGTAATATAATACAAAGTAGTAAGATTATTCTAGAAGCAAGAGGAAGTGGATTCAGGTAAGCATGTATCACCACAGTTGTTCCAAGATATGGAGCCAGTTTGGCAAGATAAGTATCAGGATATGATAAAGTCATGATGCAATTCATTATGTGATTTGTTATCTGTATAATTGCTACATGTTTATATAGGACTCATAAAATGACTTGTAGTTTTGGTATTGACTTTACTTGACTAGATTATATGTAGCTAAGTTTTATATCTTGCTGTTAGAAATTGTTAGAAACTAATTTGTTTACAACAATTAGTTCTTAAGGGAATTTCTCTTTTAACAGTTATTCCATTTTAACTGCATCATTTTGTGACTCTCCAGATGGATTGGCGCCAAGACCTTGTTTGTTGTGTTGCTGAATGTGTTTCTTGTTCACTCTCAGCAACACAAATTATGATTGTTTAATGTTACCATGCTTGTATAGCCTTTGTGTTCTTCTTGTCTGGTACATTCATAACAGGAACTAATTCCCTTAGAGATAAATTCTATTATTGTAGCTGCGGTCAGTGTTCATTTATGACGTTTTAAGTAAATTGGCTGCACAGATTTCAGTAGGGTCATATATTTTGCTGTGCTGCTGAAGTTAGCTCACTTCTATCAACACAATTAGTGCATGATAAATGTACATATTTCTGTCACAGTTTCTTGTGTTTTGTTGTGTTTCATATTTCCAACAATTGCCAAGAATCATTCTTAGCAACGCATGAAATAAGGAATGAATATAGTGTTTTATGCATGTTATTCTGTGCCCTCATTAACTTTGTACCTTTGGATTATGCGCTTAGTATAACATATTGTTTCACAACAAGTGAAAGAAATATTATGGAAGAGATATTATGGTAGAGATATTAAATCATTGACTGTTGCATGAAATTCTCAAAAAATTGTAAATTGAATATGTGTATAGCACATGGAATCTTTTAAGATACTAATATTAGTAGTATGCTTTCATATATATGTATATTTTAAGATAAATGTGATCAATATTAAGTTAGTAAATATTTTAAATTTAGTCAGTTTTTGTGTCTTTCAAGAATCTACGTACATATGTATATTTGTGATAAAGCATACAGTAGGCAGATTTATGTTAGTAGAAACAGAGAGATGTATTCATGTAGGTAGTAAAAAGTAGTGCATAAATTAGTCTTAGAAAGTCATAAAATTGCTTACTTTGGGAAGTTTTAATATAGTCAGACCAATTGATTGAATAGTCCTTAGCCTAAGCAACTGAAATTAATAGGGTGTACCCTGCAAATTATGTAATGAAAGTCGAAATAGAGCCAATGAAGTGTATTTCATTGAAGTCATTTTAAAAATTGTATTTTTGGAAAGATTTGCTTGTGCTTGGGAGAAATGTTGGGTATTTATTGACTGCTCTTTTTGCATTAATCTCTACTTAAAAGTGTAAAAGAGAACATTAGCGTATGTCACGAAAGTGCAGATAGAGTTCGGAGTATATTTAAGTCATTGGTTCTAGATTTCTAAAAGCTGCTAGTACACTAGCTTATTCATGTTTACTGATGTGGCTTAAACTGACTAGACTTAATTGTTAAACTATAATGTTCATATGCTCAGAAATTAATTGACAGATTGAAATTAGTTAATCATCTGGAACTTATGTCAATATTAAGTCTCATTATTTGTAATCTGTGAACTAAAAAAATTTCTTTCTTTGCAACCAAATTTTCAAATTTAAGATAATTTTGTAGCAGTCTTGGCTGTGGTATATTTTCAGCTAGTCGGTGTTAAGATTATTCTGGATAAAGCCATGTTTGAACGAAAGTCATATCTAAAAATTTTTCGTTGATGAAATCGTATGGGTAACTTTAATGTGAACTAGATGGTTCAACACTTTGAATATTGCTATCATATTCTTATGTAGATGCTTAGTTATAAAAATTTGCTATATTGTTTTTCCGATATGTACTTGTTCAGATTCTAAAACGGAAATAATGAGCTGTTGAGCAAGGAAAGAGATGATTGAAAAAAAAACTAAAGAAAAGAAACTTTTGAAAGCTGGAGAACATTGATATTATCATACTATCGATATTTTGTAAAAAATAGAATTGAAGCACAGCGTAAAACATTGTCCCATGGCAGCATCTTGACGGTTTCACACATAATTGTATGCATGCGTATATAACATGGATGGGCTACTACATAGTTAACGTCCGGAGGTATAAACAACTGAAGCAATGGACTTCCTGCTAGCATCATTATGATGCAGTCGATTTGCAAACAAAGAAAAATTCACCTTTTTGCCCTGATTTTCTAGAAAGTTTGAAGGTTTCTATTCCATGTTTCTCAAAATCAATAATGAATCTGGTCGCACGACCATAGCGCCTAACGACAGAACGTACAATTCCCCGTCCGCGGAAAGGAACATATATGCATTTATCAATTAGGATGTCTGGATTGTAAATGCTTTCTAATTTAGTCAGACGCCCATTCGAAACCACATGAGAAGGTTCTACCGGGTCTTCCATTGATGTTCTCCGAAATTCGGTTGGATTAAAAGCACTATCGAATTCCATTGGGATAGTGATGCTGCTCACGCTCGAACATCTTAAAATCCTGCCATCGTCGCATGGAAGGTCATCAGAGAGAGAAAATGCCATGTTTCTGCAAGCGCGTTCCTCATCGTCATCGTAACTTATGCTGCTAGTATCTGACTGAAACGACTTCTGTGGTAAAGCAATCTTACCGAAAATATTAGATTCGTTTTTATGAAAAAAGAATGTTTCAGTACTCTTGGTCGTCAAAGTTGAGTTAAGTTTTTTAACATGCAGTTCTAAATTCTTTCTGGAAAGTGCTTGGTACGTTTTTACAATGTCGAGAGCCATAGCTTTTGGTGTTAAATGTTGACGTGCTTGTATAAACACAATGTGCCAGCAAATTGTTAGGTATACTTTTAAATAACAGAAGCTATAAAGCTACGCATTCTTTCAACGTCCCGAAATTTCCATCTGTCTGTTCAATTGCCACATCATCTCAGGTACGTTCATGACGACTGAGCATTTCATATGATGACTCAAGACCCCGCCAACGCCTATACCTTAGAAGAGCCGTCCCGGCTCCATGATGAGAATAATCGCTTAAATATTTGAAACATTTTCAACAAAAAATTGAAGAAATTACGGAAAAGCTCGAAGTGAAACTGATAGCTTCTCAACTAATAACTTTAAAAAAACGAGCGACGGCAAGCTACAATAGTCATAATGAGTTAGTTTACCAGTGATGATAGGATTCATGGTAGAGTCAATAAAATCGGTAAGATATAGGAGCCGGATGGACGGTAGATCCAGTAAATATATAAAGTCTCCACAGTAATACATTCGGATGAAATCAACATCAAAGGCGGATCAATAAAATTTGATCGAAGGTGAATGTATTTAGTTGGCGAGAAAAAACTGTTACAGCTATTGAAGTCTGGAGAGCGGAACTGTGACGAATCCAAAATGAGCTCGGGGATACCTCTGGTATCAAGTCCAGTTTAAAACGAAGGTAAATTGCAACCGCAAATTCTGAATATTAGCATATAAGTTTACATCAGCCTATATAACGACTATCATCAATGTTAATCTATTAATGAGATACCAATATAAGTCTATCAACGCAAAAAGAAATGAGCTTAATCAGGACAGCAAGAGCCGTTGTCACTATTATTAGCCATTATAAAGTTATTTTCATATTATACTGTATTTTAATCTGAAGTAATAGCCAGATTTAAATTGAGTGGAGTAAGTTTGTGATGTTTTCTGTAGAACACTAGATTGAATAAAATGCTTGGTGGCGCCTTCTATGCAGCGTGTTCATATCATTATACATAGTGATAATTATGTCCGCACTTGGAGTCCGATATGTATTAAGCTCCAGCAAAAGAGTGCTCCCATTACTTTTGCAAAAAATGAAATTTTAATTGCAAAAAATTTACATCGTAAAAAGCAATCTCTGGACTTCATGTGAAAAATAAACTAACCGAATTTTAGTGCATAGCATTTAAAGTCAAAAGAAGTTGCAAGAATTTTTATCGCAAACTCGTTTGCTGCAGTTGATAAGTAGAATGTCAAGTTTGCGAAGTGTATTTGTACAAACCAAACCATTAGCTATCCATCTAGACAAAAACGCTCAGCAACTTCACCATTTTATGTAACAAAGAATGATTTAGTGGAAAGCAGTACGCTCAATAAGTTAGAATCTTAAACAGCTAATGAATCTAAACTTTCCATAGCTGTACACCAAAAAAAGAAAAATAGTTTTAAGTTCAGCAGAACTTTTAGTTCATTTAATTTGTATATATAGTCCAGAATATATTAATTATTCTATCGAACAGAAAGATTGCTTTAATAAAACTGATATTAACAAATAAAAATAAATACTATTTTTTTCCTGAGTAAGTTTTGATTTCTATTTCTTAAAAAAACCTGCAACATTTATTTTGCAATTTCCTTCTTGAAATATGTAATGAACTCATTGATGCAAAAACTAGGCTAATAAAAATTACGTCAAAAAACCTAAGATCGCATCAAAAAAAGCTGGGTTATTCGAGTCTTTAATTCAATAAAAGCTTGAACCGAAAGTTATATGACTAAAGACTAAAAAAAGTATCTAAAAAAGCACTGAGCTCACATGTACTATCATGGTGATAGTATTGTGCTACAAAAAATGGAACTATATAAATGGTTCATTCTTTCAAGAGAAAACTAAATTTATTAGTTTCTAATTTGAGCTATAGGTTAAAATGAAATTAGACACAATTTAATTGATTTCAGTGTTGTAGTTGTTTACTGAGCTTTGACTACTGGGTACAAGTCGAGGAAAATGGAAGGCTGTTTGAAGAGCTTCTGATGAGATGACAGTAATGTTTGACAGTAAGTCAGATGATTAAATGTCTCTCTAACTTATAATAATATAATTAAATAGTGGGTCCTTTCTGTTTGTTGACTGTTAGGAATTAACTCCCTTAGGGATTAATTTTATTTTTATAGCTGCAGCCAGTGTTCATTTATGACGTTCCAAGTAAATTGGCTTCACAGATTCTAGTAGGGTTTTATAGTTTGTTGTGTTAATGAAGTTAGCTCACTTCTATCAACACAACTAGTGCATGATAAATACACATATTTCTATCAAAGTTTCTTGTGTTCTATTGTGTTTCATGTTCCTAACATTGACATTACTGTTTTTATTGGTGTAGTGCACTACTGTTAGGATTGCTGCATCCAATAAAGACTGAAATAGATTAAACAGGATTATTTAAAAAGTGGCAAGTCATTGTTGGACTTCAACAATAATTTATAACATATCATCTTTTACCTTGAACTATAAAATATATTGACTAGAAGACTCATTTCTGATCATGCAAATAGCCTTAGCAGTCTTGTAAATCAGCCATATAAACATACTACACATTATAGTTCCTGTCCTGCTCTGTCTTTGTCCAGTCTGTTTCGTTTTGTCTGCAACTAGATTTTGAAACCGAATCAGTTGAGTTATTTGATGAGACTAATAATTACTCTTTTAGCACTGCTGCAGCAATACACAAATAGTAAAAAAATAACTCAATTGATTTTTGAAATATCTAATCAAACACCTGACTGAACACAATTAAATGCAGTTGCTAAGAAGATGTCCACTTTTTGTAGCTTTTCCTCTTGCATTTGCCTTCTATAACTTATAGTGCAGTTGATAGTTTAGTTTGAACTACCTCAATAAACTACATTTGCAAGCATAGTTACCTTACTTGGTGCAACAAGTCTTTTTCAACACCATAATCTGATAAATTCTAGCTTTGCCAAGTTACTAGAATAGTATTGTACAACAGGAACTAAATACAACTGCAGAAAAAAAGATTTGTGTGGAAAACTACTAGCTTCCATAATAAACTCTTACCAGATCTCTTGAACTGCATTTGCATAAATTGAAATTCTGTTTGTCAATCCATTCCTTAAGTTTCAATTTTCATGTTACAATAAAAATAAATGCAGTAGAATTAAAGTTGACTAAGAGTTACATTCATTTGTTTTATAGTCTAATACAGCAGATGCTAGGAAGAGGTCATACAGTATATATTACTATGTTGCCAAAAGTGAACTCTAGCATTGCAGGACAGACAAATATTCAATTATGCAATTGAAGAGTAGCAATTGCGCTGTGGCACAGTTCTAATGGCTAAAGTTAGAACATGATCTCAGCAGTCAGAATTATAAATAATATGAATTTGTGAATCTTCAATAAAAATAGTGATGCAGTTAAAATAAAAAAGGATTAACCATTAACAAGTTAATTAGCAGACACCCCTTAGCTACAAATCTAGACCTGGATACAAAGCGGTTCTTAAACTTCTAGATAAGGTGTTTGCAACTTTACTGATTTTTTTGAGCTCCCAGCTATTGCTCTGCACAGGATGACCCTTTGACAAAACTGAATATTTTCATTTATTGCCAACCTTTTTTCCGTCCAAAATATCCTCAACTTCAAAATACTCATTGGCTCTATCCAGAATGACAGGCAGAGGTCAGGCTTGTATGGATTTTGGATATAAATTCTTTATTGAATAAAGTAGTGAAATGTGAAACACATTATGCAATCTGCTCATAGTCTAAGGTAATTTTGAACAGTACAAAACTGAATAAATTTTTTCTGCTATCTTGAGCAAACCAAGTTTTTTTCCAGTCTAATTTGATAGATGGTCGTTGAGTCTTAATAAATCTTTGATTCAAAAAGACCATCTCCCCCTCCATATACTCAAAAAAATCTTTGTTTCTTATCTACATGTGTCAGGAATATAAACATAGAACATAAACACAAGGAATTTGTGACAGAATATGTATACTATTACATCCTAAATTGTGTTGATAGAAGTGAGATAACTTCATCAACACAACAAAATATTACTTACTGAAACTTGTTCTCATAATCAGAACTGAAACTTGTTCTCATAGACTAAACTGAAACTTCAAAATAGCATTAGGAGAAACGTACCACAGCTACAAAATAGAATTAACTCCCTTAGAGGTTAATTCCTAGCAACATGCCGCTTAGCTAGTTCTTGAGCATTAGCTAATTTTTGTTGATGGTTCAAAATGAAACCATGAACAGATTGATATTA
Organism: Vaucheria bursata; assembly: GCA_032358265.1. Classification (NCBI taxonomy): domain Eukaryota; class Xanthophyceae; order Vaucheriales; family Vaucheriaceae; genus Vaucheria; species Vaucheria bursata. The sequence goes on along the minus strand of JAULBW010016226.1, from coordinate 33,954 downwards.
TTGTAGAGTAAGTGGAGAATTAGAAATGTTCTGTGAACCAATATACTAGAGGATCAAAATAATAAGTTACTTTAGAAGGACTCATGTTGGTGGAAGAATGGTGTTAAGAATTATAACAGAATTCAGCCATTGGAAGAATTAAAAGTCAGTTGGATTCTTCAAAGTTAGGGCAAGTTAAAAGATATTGCTTTAATATTTGATTTACTCTCTCTGCTTGTTTGTAAGACTGAGGATAGTATGCTGAAGATAAGTTCTGCAATATACCATTATTCTTGAGAAAGGTGGACAAAAATTGCACGACAAAAATAGATCCTTGATTGGAAACAATGTTATTTGGAAAACCATGTAATTAAATGATATAACAGTAGAACATGTCTGCTAGCTGAGCTGAAGTAATGGTTTTGAAATCATGAATGAAGTGATCAGAGTTCAAAATATTTTTTTCAGGCTCCCAGCTTTTATTTTGGGCCAAACATTATTTGCATGGCACTAAAAATTTCCATACATTTATTTAGTGCTTACCATCTAAAATGTTTTCAATGTCATAATGATCATCAGTGCAGTCCAGAATAACAAATTGAAAGTGGTTCTAGAACAATATTTGTTGACCAATCAATAAACAAGTCAAATCCATAGAATCCCTTGAGAGGACTCATATGCATCAAAATAAAACTTGAGCAAAAGGATAAGCAAACAAAACAGTAGAACAAGCATGAAGGCAAGCAAATGAACAAGGAAACTAGCAAGCAAAGAAGCAAGAAAACTAGCCGACAAGCAGATGAGGGGTCTAATAAGTCAGAATTTTTGTAAAACAATGCTAAGAAGTGACGGAATAAGCAACAAGTTAAGTGACACCAAACGGGACAAATATCAGGAGCAGACAGACAAGGTACAGTATGATAAAAAACAAAAAGTGAATAGAACATGCTGAAGGTACAGAAATGTTGCAAAGAACAAGAACTGCAACAAAGAAAGATTACAAAGGAGCAGAGAGAGTGACAAAGGGAAGCCAAAAGGACAAGAGAGTGACAAAGGAAAGTTACTGAGATATAATCTAACAACTAGGAACTTATATCCAATGAAGGCTAAAACTAGGTAGTGCTGTTAGCAGTATAAGTACTTCTGTCAAACTGTTAGAAGTGCGAAACACAACAAAACATAAGAAACTAAGACAAAAATATGTGTTTATTACATACTAATTGTGTTGATAGAAATGAGATAACTCTATCAACACAACAAAATAAATAACTTTACTGGCATTTGTGCCACCAGTTCACTTGAAACATCATAAATACTTTAATGAAAACTCACTGTAGCTATAAAAGTAGAATTTATCTCCAAACGAATTAATTTCTAGCAATTTCCTTATCAAGAGATATGCTAATTCAAACTGCTATTTCTAAAAGACAACTCATCAGATAAATTGAAATTTGGCAATAATTTAAGGAATTTTCAATTAACATCATATTTTTGTTGAAAATGGATTTTGGTTTTTGTTTTGCTGAATAGATATTCACCAACAGTTAATATTAATTATAACAGTTTTTGAATGACTTCTATTTTATTTGTCCACACTATAACATTAATATTTGACAAGTCACTTAACAACGTTCAAACAAATTTAAAGGAATGTTGTGCAACTGGTTTTTCATTTCAGGAAAAAAAATGGTCCTAAGCTTACAAGTATTGTTTTTATGCCAAACAGTAAAAAATGCTAACATAAAATGTATGAAAATTTTGAGTAACACTGGGTAGGTAAAAATTGAACCTTCACATTATAGTACAATCAAAAACTAATGTAAAAGCAAATGCTAATATGGACTGTTTCAAAACTATCCATTTTCATCTTTTCTCATTTTTAATCTTGAACTTCAAAGAATATATCACTGATTTCTTGAGAACTGCAAGGAATTGCACCAGCAAATGGAACACTAAGAAAGTCTTTCTTCTATACAGTCTTTCTAGTCTGCTTATGTAAGAAATAAATCTGCTATTGAAAAACAAAATAAAAAAACATTAAAAGCAAAATTCGATAATTAAGATTTGTACATTTGTAGTTCAAAACAGAAAATTTTATCTCAAATAAAAAAACAAGTTGAATAGTTTCTGTTACATTTCTAAAAAAAAGTAATAATGGCAAAAAAGTTTCAGAAGGACTTTTTTACTTTCTTTTCTAACCACTTTAGGACCAAATGCAGTAGTCCTAAAAGAAAAGTTGGAAGATTTTGTAAAGAAATTTTGCAAATAAAAAGTTTATATGAGCCCTCAATAAATATATCAATAGATATTTCATATTGATTCTATCAACTACAAATGATTGATCTACTTAATCTGATTCATCTTGCTGCTTATGCTGTATTTTTAACAAAATATAGCTAATTTTTAGTTAATTTTTTCACTGTGTGGCAATTTTTATTGCTGACTTGTTACTTTTTCTGAGCTCATTGGCAGTACTTACAGTAGTATTTAAGATTTTAGTGCATATTAAGTATTCATTGACTTTTTACCTGAAGTTAATTGTCTTACTACTTACTGCATTGTTCAAGTTATTCTTATATGGGCTGGATACTGTTAGAAATTATCCCCTAAGGGAGTTAATTCTATTTTGTAGCTGCGGTACGTTTCTCCTGGCACTATGTTGAAGTTTCAGTTTTAACCAGGAAAAGGTTTCAGTTTAGACTATGAGAACAAGTTTCAGCAAGTGATATTATGTTGCATTAATAAAGTTAACTTACTTCTATCAACACAATTTAGCATGTAATAACATATGCATTCTGTCACAGATTTCTTGAATTTCTGTTGTGTGTTACATTCCTAGCAGATACAGAGAAATGCTTACTTTCATAAACTTGTACAAAGTAGTTATTCAAGCTTTTTGTATGCTGTGCTTAGTGCAAAAAATGTATTTTTTCTTAAAAACATGCAAAACATTGAAAAATTTTGTATTAATTGTTTCTAATTTTATTTGCACCTAACTACAATAAAAAGATATAATTTAAATGCATATTTTTTTGTTTTACCAATGAGTATTCTTATGACTTTATTAGTCAATTGGACATTAAAATTTGCTCATTGTATAATGTGTTTGATTTACTGACTACTTTGCAAATATTTAATAGTATTCTAATATATCATATAGCATTTATGTATCTTCTTATTTCTTACAAGTATTTAGCAACAGTTTTTTTACTAAATTGAATTCATAAATCTGGTTATTTGTTATTTTCAAACCTTTGTTGATGCAAAAGATAATCTGGATGCTTGTGTTTGCAGTTTACAATGAAGGACAATGTAAGCATCATGACATAAGGCAAGACAGGCAAGCTATGCAAGAAAGTGATAGTTCAAATATGAATTAGTATTTTGGCTTGCATTTCATGAAGTGATTACACTTATCCAATGCAACATTACTGTCAGGAATTAAACCCTAAGGGGGTTAGTTCTATTTTGTAGCTGCGGTACATTTCTTCTGATACCATGTTGGAGTTTTAGCTTAGTCTATGAGAAAAAGTTTCAGTTCTGATTATGAGAACAAGTTTCAGTAAGTGATATTTTGTTGTGTTGATAAAATTATCTAATTTCTATCAACAATTTAAAATGTAATAATATACGTATTCTGTCACAAATTCCTTGTGTTTATGTTGCGTGTTACATTCCTGACAACTACTTAATTCAGAATACTATTTCACTAGACCTTTTAAAGGATACTTGTAAGAGGAATACCCACTGCTACAAGTAGAAAAAGATTTTACCTGTAATATAAGATAACTCCTGATAGCAATGATTGCAAATTGTGTTAGCTTTGTCAACTATTTTAACAAATGTGTTGGTTAAAAAAGATGACAATTTGTAGAGCTATAATATTGCACTATGAATGTTTTTGAAGCTAAGAAAGATATCAATATAATGAAGATAATTTAAGCATTTTGCCTTGTTTAGAAAATTGTGAAAATTGAGAACAATTCAGTTCTTAAGACCTTGGTCCATTATTTTCATACCTTTGGTTTTTTTCTGACTTGATTTTCTTGAATATTTTTCAAAACCAACAGATCTTAACACATGTTTAAATATTTTGGAAAACATATAGAAGAAAATTGAAAGTATTGGACACCTTTGTTCTCTACATTTGAGAGTATATTGGCTCAAGAGATCCTAAAATCTTTTAAAATTTATCATAATTATCTTCATGAAAGTATATTTAGCATTGCAAAGACAAACTGTAATTTGGTTGATATTGCCTTGTTAAAGCATAAAAGTAAATCAGCAACTGTTTTACTAATTTTTATAATATATAGTTGAGCTTCTAGAAGTATTTTTTTACAGATTCCTGTGATATAAATTAAGAGTATGAAATTATTTTAGTTTTTTCAAAAACTAATTTGAAAACTTTCAAACGTGCCTTTATAATAGCATCATGCAAGGAAAAATAAAGTTATGATATACAAGGACACATTTAATGTCGAAATTTCTGAATTTACTGCAGTTCTGCTCTTATACCAGGAAATTTGGAATTTGAAACAGGAATAATTTAAAAAGAGGATTTTGTGGATCTATATGTAAATGTGGTGGATACGAATGTTTGAGCAGAAAATGGTTGCATAAGGTGCTTATATCTTTGTGTTATCTGAACTGAGTGAAACATTCAAGTTTCCTGCAAGGAATTTTGGCCAGAACACTACCGCTTAGCCAGAATATTTTCAGAGGTGTTATTCTATTTAATCCAATCAAAATAGTTTTACATTCCTCTATAATAAAAAGAATAATATTCAAATTTTATGCATCTCATGATAGAAATAATGACATTCAGTGAGAGTTGTGTGCAGAATTAACTTAAACGAAAGGTCACAGTTTCAGAAATAGGGACGAAAAACTATTTGTTTCAGACGAATGAATGCAAAATTTTAAATGACCTTTCGTTTGAGAAAAAATTCCTGGGTCATGACTGAGAAAAACGGGGTTTGCCAAAGGTCCTCGATGCATTTTATGGCTGTCTTAAATTTTTCTCTTTCCAAACATAGTTTTATTCTGAGCTGTCTGTCTCAAATTGTGTGACAGCACTAAACTAATGCCGACGGAGTACCGTCTTAACTGTTTCTTTCGAGAAGTGGTTTAAAATGCATCAATCAAAATCATCTATCCATCTACTTTCCGATGAGTCAATGCTGACGACATCAAAACTAGAATTATTGCGGCATTAATTGTGCGAGAAAGAATTCTTTGACAACAAAAATGCATTCGTTGCTTATTTAAAAACGAGAATGACCTCGAATACTTTTGTGTCTTTGCAAAAATCATTTATTGAAGATGATGAGCGAAGACAAAGCGCTACGGAGGCAGCAACACAGAGCGAATCCAATTCAAATCATGGAAATCTAATGATTAACATCGAAATCATTCGTGATCGGAAAGTATCAAATTTATCTGAATCGAGCAAATTGAGTTTTGAACTAAACGAAGAACATGCCAGTAACATTTCAACGTCATGTCTAGATGACCACCTGAGACTATCAAGGTGTTCTAGCCTCAGCAGTGTCACGATTCCAATAGAACTGAGGGCGGATTCTAACATTTCAACGATTCAGAGCGAATACTACAATCAGTCAATTCGAACTTCAAGTAGTGTGTCGAACGCACGAATAGTTAAGTTAACCAGCAAGACTAAACCTCAAATAATGCAAGGGAAACGTGTTTTTGTTCCTCGACGTGGATATGGTCGTGTTCTGTTCGTAAAGAAGCGTCTTGGTCGTGCCACATTGTTTTCAATAGATTTTGATATTCACGGCGTACAAACTCTTCGACTTGCCAGAAAACCCGGGCAGAAAGGAGAAATTTTTTATGTTCGTGACGTGCCTTAGTTATTGTTTTGAATTTTATCACATATTTTTGTGTTGTTTTTAAGCGTCAGAATATATCGTCGTTAGATTGGTGTGTCTAGATTACTGTGACATAATCGTTCTCTAAAGGCACCCAAGGGCTTCTCCAATTCTGTCCAGTTATACACTGAAATGAAATAATGAATTATTATCATTGATAGTTTTTTCGTTATGTTATGTTTGCCCTTGATGTTAACTTGCCCGTATAATGCATGTTAGTGATAATGAGACTTATTTGTATTGTGTACCATGCGGCATAAGTTATCTATTTTGAGAAAGGATAATGCATTCAAATTCTTATGGTGGACTTCTAATCAGTTGGAAGAAAGTGTAGAATTGCATATCTATATAATAATTATTGCCAGTCTCTAGTCCAAAAGTGTTTGAATATCAAAGTTTTGAATATATATTTATTAAATCGCATCAAAGAAAAACTAATTTTCTTTAGATAATTCTTACAGAAAAGCTTCAAAAACTGTAGTTTAAAAGTGCCTTGTTAAACAAATCAAGATAAATTTCTAGTTTTCCACTATTTCAGCAAAGTTTTCGTGTGATATTTTCCAAGACCTTTGTCATTATTAAAAATTTTGAAACATTTTTTATAACTGCTTGTCGAGCTCAAGCGATTTATGAGGTACAATTGAAATTTTCATTGTATTACTGAGTATCAAAGCTTGCTTCAAAAAATAGAATGGTGCATATGTAATTGAAAGTAAAGAAATTTGCTTTTAAATGTGTGGCCTCTATTGGTCGAAGTTAATGTTAAAAATAGAAATAAAATAAACAGCTCAATATCATAAACCTTTTTATTGGTTGATTAAAAGAGAAACATACCAATAGCAACAATTCACGAGCGAAGATTGTTTCGACACTTGAACTCATATGGATTCCTGTCGGATAATCTAGATTTGAATAAATATCGAAACATATAAACATATAATGACCGCAGATTTAATTGATAATGTATGACTTGCACAAATTAAATTATTTAACATATTTTCCAAGAAAACTTTATGGGCCTTCTTTAATTGCTTAAATATCAATTAAATCACTTAAATCAATGAGCTTAATGTAATTTCATTATAAAACTCTACATGGAAAATAATTTAGAGATTGATTTACACTTATTACAAAAAAAATTGGATATTTGACGAAGAATATTCGAATTCAATTTTCTACAATACTCCATACTAGAATATTTCAGATATTTTTTGTGCAAAATACACTTACTGAAATTATCTACAAATTCTATGCCGAAAATATTAACGGAAAGGAAGAAACGGCTTCTTTTATCGCCAAAAATGTTGTGGATATTTTTAAAGTTTATAATAAAAAGTGAATAGCATTATATAATGAAAATACTTCATTGAAAGAAAAGGGCAAAAAGCAAACTACATTCAATAATATTATTTTTATAGCCTTCGTATTGGAGGATAATGAGAAAACTTATCCATTTCCTGCTGCACTGATTCTCGGAATATCATTGTGCTCAGTCATTGAGGCTAATGTGGCATTGAACTCTTCAATTCTGTCTCTGTGTGTCTTCCTTACCAACGCCTTTATCCTTTTCTCATCCTGAGATTTTTTTTGTTGTTTAAAACGCTTCTGGGCAGGCGTTAGGAATTCACCGGAGGTAGCAACAGATTCACTTGTTGATCGCTCAGAAACTTTTTCTTCGATTCCATAAGTAGTAACTTCAGCAGTAGAACTGTTTTGTACAAGTTTATCACTATTGGTACTTGTATCCTTTTGCTTTCTTTTCTTGCCTTTAAAGAGACTGCTAGTTTTAAGGCTTAGCTTTCCTCCGATGACAGCTTTATACGATTCAGACATACTTTGAGCTGCTCTACTGATATGATACTTAAATCGTAAACGAGGTTTAATTTCAGTTTTTTGTCTTTTGGTAGAAATTGTACTGATGTAAAAGAAAGTTTTACTTTATTTAGTTGACAAAAAATTTTGAAATTTTCAACTGCCTTACTATTCATTCCTATTTTAAAATCGTCAAAAAAAATCCACCTTTTTCTCATCATGGAATCAAACTAAAGGAAATCTTATTTACCTGCATTAGAGATTTACTCGGATGAGATGATTTATACCAGTGTCAATGCATATCATTTGACAAATTCACAACATAAAATACCAGCACGAAAGGCATCAAATAAATTTCAATAATTTGGCTGGATGGTTCTTATTCTATTTGCTGCTAATTTTGACTAATCTCAATATACTATAGCGGAATATCTTTTTAATGTTTAAGGAGGAAAATACAATCAACTTGGGAGCTCATTTGCAGATGACCAAGTTCTTCACAAGCCAAACTTAAATAAAGCTCAGATTTGATGTTTAAGCACTCTAAACATTTATTAGAATTATGTTAAATTGATATCAATCTTTCTTCCACTATTTGGCCAAAGTGATTAATTTTTTGTCTAGCCTTTTGAATCTTTCAGACAATTAAATTAAATTCATTACAATTTGTGACTACTATTTTTAAAACTTTGCTTTATGGCATAGTATTCAATGTTTATAGTATAGTTATCGTTTGATCAAATATCATTTTGCTGCATAAGTAACATTTTCAGATTCCACAAATATGTCTAATTTGTTGAAATGTTTTAGAAGAAAAAAGTATGTCATGAAAAAAGTGTAGACAAGTTGTAGATGTACTTCTTTGTTAGTCCTATAAAAATATTATAGCTTGTATACATATTTATATAACTATTTACCTTAGAGTATCAATCCAGTATTTTTGGCAAAATTTACTATGAATGACTTAATTAGACTTAAAACAAGTCATTTTAGATTATTACTATGACATTGTTTTCTGCCTGGAAATAAATTTAAATAGTTTGTACACTCTAATGTGTTGCAATATAGGAGCACACTCCTTATCTTTAATTCTACATACAAAAAAGATCATTTCGAAGATATCCACATCTTCAACATCTACACCGTGTTCCATTATTCCACAAAGTACTTTCTCACTGTTTCCCAAACCAGCATCTCCGATAAACGCCTGATGGAGTAACACCATAATTCTATATCTAGCCAATCTGTGCTTGACATTCGATAATTAAAAACATCTCTCATTCTTCTCTATTTTACTCTGATTACCCTGCTACTGTGTAGAGTATCTTTGTTGTTTTAAAGAAGCTCCCTTCATGCATTCCTTAACATAATATAGTCTTACCATACTACTTTGTTTAATTTGTTGCTATTGTCTTTTATTGTTTTGCACATTGTTTTCCAACATCTTTTTCACAAAATGCACTGGGCACATACTTTCTCAAATTGAGTAGTACCATTCATTTATTAGTGAAGATTTTAAAGTATATGCAACTTTTATTGAGTTAAGCATGCCAACTATAAGATATTTTTGCTTAGTAAGTGTATGCATCTTAACTAGAAGAAAAATTTTATACTGAATTCATTACAAAGAGTTGATGGTAATCTCTTGGTTTTGTAAGCAAGATATAGAATTAGGTGCTTAGTAGATTACGCTTACACTTCTTCACTCATTGTAGTAACTTGAGGCTTTTGATGCAATAAGCATCTTTACCACTTTGATTAGTTGGTGCAGCTGCACATTATAAACCAGCTTCAACAATGACACTTCAAATCATTTTTTCATAACTGAAACCCACACCTTTTCACAGCTACGGGCATTAAGCTTGACCTATCTACTCCAAATCCAACAAAAATCTGTGTTGTTGACACATTTTTTGGGTACATAAATAACTCATTAAATGATCAGTTAATGAGTTTAAAGTGCTGTAACAAATTTTTACAAAGATGTTCTGACAAAAAGTTAGCATCTTTTTTGTTGTACTGTTTACATTAGTTTTTTCCAGCTCATTTCTTAACATAGAAGTAATAAAAAATTGATGTGTATGTCATAGAAAACTTATTTTATGTCATTTAGAATATGCTGCATGTTTGCAACTTCTTAATGAAGAAAGACAATGCATGATTGCTGCAAAGTAACCAAAAGCTTGGCTGTAAAAAACACAAAGGGCATCAAGAGTTAATATCCTGGAAATATAAAAACATAATTGTTCACTGGCACTAACTGATGGCCAAGGCTATTTCTTGCATACTTTTACCTATTTTCAAAAATTCCCATGTTGTTACTAATCTACAAACAATAATTACTATATTTTTTTTATCTAGCTAAAAAAATTATTTGAGCCACCGAGCAAAACTTTGAACACAATATCACACTTTTTTCATATGATATTGAAATATAATTAAAAACTTATTATAGGCTCTTGATATTTTATCTTGAACAGTAATATTGAACAACTACTGCAGGTTTGCTTTTTGAATCTGAGGAAATAACACAAATGTTAAGAATTAACTTCCTAAATTACTAATTAGGTTTGTAGCTGCAGTACAATCCAGGAGGATTTGCACAATTTCACGGTTCAAGAAGAGTCACTCAAATGGAAGTTCAAGTAGAGTCACACGTTTTGAATAACTAGGCTACATGTATTTTTGTTGTATTGATAGAATATCCTCATTTCTATCAATGCAAATTACTGAATGCACCATATCTGTGCTAACTCTTGTCCATTTCTTCTTGCATTTTGACTATTACATGCCTAATAACAACTTGCATTTTCTATATCATTGTTGTATGTCTAATAATGGCTATTAACTTGTCAGCTAAAAAATGCTGCTCATATTCAGAGTTTCTTCATTCAGAGAAATACTACTCAGTTTAATCCTTTGTTCAAACTATTTTCTTAGTTTTTCTAAATTTGGAAAGACTGAATTTGTTGGTAATGAGAACTTGGCATGAAGAATTTTGAGGTATGCACAGCTTGAAATAAAACTGGTTACTAAAAAGTAAGTGATATTCAGAAGAACAAAAAATATAGCTCTTGTAGATTCTTTTGACTCTTAGTATAACTTGTGCAGTTGAAACTTTACAACTGCACTAATTGTGCATGCTTGCAGATAGACTTGTTAAGTCTGATATTTTCAATCAAAAGTAAATTTTTTTGTAAAGTTTTAAGAGTACTGTTTATGTGTGTACCTATCAGGCACACGCCAAACAAAGATGAGAAATAGGATCAACAGTTAGATACTGGATAATGGTTTATCCAATGCAGAACAAAGAAAAAGGAATGATACTAGGTAATCAAGCAAGAAGAGATTGAGCAAGAAAATGTGTACTTTATTATAGGCATTCTTAACACTGAGCATCAGAAACAAAATGCAATATCAACAAACGGCTAATACCAGACACATGCAATTGGCATTTACCAAACTACAAAATAATGTATATATATACTTGAATCTCTTGTACAAATCTTTAAGAGTTGTCAATACAAATGAACTTTGTATCAGTTACATATGCACAACTACAACTGGACAGGTCCTAACAATATCATGATAAAATTACTTCTACTTGACAAATAGAAAACGATACATCAGAAAACAAAAATGACCATTCAACTCTCATGTATTTGATACAAAAATATTTGTTAATTAATGATAACTAATTATAAACATCAAAACACACCAAAAATTCAATCAGTAACATGACCAAGCTATGATGCAAGTTCAATATTGTTTAAAGGCTTACTTATGCCATGTTGATCATCTTTTTTGTGGCAATAAACTTCATAATATTCAGGTAAAGGGTAAATTGCATGTTGTAAAAAGTTTTGATTTATGATCTCTGCATATTAGGAAATCCTGTTACTTGGAATAGTTAAGATTATTATTCTAAAGAATGTTAAGATAAGAAATAAACTTGCATAATAGTTTTTTAAGCAAAAAAGGTCAACATTTCTGAATTCAAATGGTCATTACTGTAAGAATCTGATTTGTTTTGCCATGATCTGTTATGAAACTGTGACTCTGTAGATTTAACTCATCTTATATGGGCATTCTTGTAGAGTAAGTTTTTTAAAGAGTGTTCTCATTTGTGTGTTCTCATTAGTATGTTCTCATAAGTATATTCTCATAAATGTGTTCTCATATGCATGTACTCTTAAGTAGTATTATGTTAACAAGATTCACTCTTGGCAGCACATAAAAAGGAATCAATACATTATTAGTTGTGTGTGTTTCTTTGGGTTTCTGGTTGTGCTTATTATTGGTTATATGCATAGTCTTTAATCTATTGATTCCTATCAATTACCATTATAAAAAAATGTAATGCTAGAAAGAAATTTTTTTGTTAATAACAACTGACATTGTTTCTAAGATTTCAAACAACAAATCTATTGCAAACATTACAAGTCAGCATTATCTTTTTAAAAGAACTAAGAGATCAAATTCAAGTTTTTATCTTCACAGCATCAGAAAAGTTAAAACAGGTTAAAAGTGCTATTGAATTTTTAAAAATGTAGGATAGATTTTTTACTATATTAAATTGAACAACTAACAGTAAATTAAAATTTGAGAACTTGAAAGTAAGAAATAAAGTACACAAACTTTCCTTGACTTCCAATAGGTGCAACTGTATTTTAAGTATTTAACAACACAAGTAGTGCCTTTCTGTACTCTTTAAACTTAGGTAAGAAGTGGTTTTACTTACTTCATAGAAGCCCTTTCATGTAGTTAAATGTAATATTTTCAAAACCTAGTTGAACATCTAGGTGCTGCTTTTTTACAGCTTACAGCTTCATACCAGAAAGTTTAGCTTCATGTATATTATATCAAATAAATGTATCAATAAATTTATAACCTTTCAGTAACCAACAGTGCTAGTTTGTGGAATTGCAACAATAATTAAACTTTATTGTGTGTTTTTAGGTAAACATTCCATTTTAAAAGGCTAGCTTTCTGTTAGGAATTAACCTTTAGGGATTAATTCTATTTTTATAGCTGCAGTCAGTGTTCATTTATGACGTTTCAAGTAAATTGGCTGCACAAATTCTAGTAGGGTTATATATTTTGTTGTGTTAATGAAGTTAGCTCACTTCTATTAAAACAACTAGTGCATGGTAAATAAATACATTTCTATCACAGTTTCTTGTGCTTTGTTGAGTTTCATGTTTCAAACACTTTTTTCAAATATGTGATCACCTTTTTTTGTTTAAAGAAATGGTTTATTTGCAAAAAATTCTTTTTGTTGGATACTCCACAAATATTTACATGGAGGGATTTTTTGAAATAGTTCAGATTAAACCATACCAGGTTTGAACCTGATATGGTTTAATTTATGCAGCTACCCTTGCTGATATCTTATTATATAGTTAGAAGTGAAATAGTTCTATAATATTATTATTTATACTGAAATATTTTTCTAATCTTCTTTGGTATTATAATATTATTTGAAGAGGTACTAAGCCCAGTAGCTTGTTGCTTGACCAATGTAGCTCCATCAAATTAACTGATTTTTAATTAGTTGAAGATGCATATGGTTTTTAATGAGTGCAGATGCATTGAATTTTTTAAAAAAAAGTACTACAACTGCAGTAGTTACAATGTTATGATGGAGGGATATATAACATACTATTGGTTTAAAAGAATTTACTCAAAAGTTTACATTAATTTAAAGATGTCTTTTTCAGTTTTTTTGCTTGATCCATGTTACATATTATAGAAAATTGAGTTAAAGTATTAATAGTATTATACTTGCAAATTTTGGCAGTACTAGGTTTTGGACATGTAATTCTGGGTATAGATATGGTATCTGAGTGCCTTAAAATTATGCAGAATACACAAGTACAAGTTTTAACTGAAGAATTATCTGATTTTTTTGGTTAAAACTGCTTATGGTAATAGCTGCTTAAAAATTAATTGTCTGTTTCATAAATTTGACTATGATATTTATTTAGTGGAACTGCATATACTATGGCAACAATCATTTGAGCTGCATTATCATTGCAAATTTAGAAAAGAGTCATTTCTATTATCTTATAAACTTATACAAACCAGTTAATATATTCTGGAAGCTTAAAAGCGTGGAAGACCATTCAGTATACTTGGCGGTTTAGCAATATATATACTTTTGGTCTTACAGCCCTTACATTGGCTCTAGAACTTATTCTAAGTACAGAAATCGATAAATTGAACCGCCAACATTTATTGTGTAAAACATCAACCAAAATTAGATACAAGATGGTATTCCAGTTGCCTAGAAATTCAATAATATTGTACTGTGTGCGCATGACTGCAGTTCATATCATATATGTACTATTATAAAAAGTACTAATTATAAGAAGTACTATTGAATTTTTTTCTGATAGTTTTGGGAATGTACAGTGAAATTTTTTTCGCTCGTTACTGTCTGTTAAATATGATATGAAATTTTCACTTTGCTTGCTGCTGTTTTTATGGATCAGTCCCGTATCAAAAGTAGATGCTTTCATCGGTCCTTCATGTGTGAAATCTTTTGAGCCAATCGCGGAGGAATTAGGTTCAAATTGTTCAGAATCTCCTGCGCAATTGAACGATGATGCATTGCATTGCTTCACTCGCCGCCATTTTATTATTGGCATTGGATGCTTGACTTCAGCGGTAGCAAATGACGTTTCAGCCCTGTCTGACACTCAAATAGGTGTTTTCCCAACGAGCACGAGCAGTTCGGCTTCAGTACTCGCTCCTGTTCGGGAGGAAGTCAAACCTATTGACTTCAAACAGGTGTCATGATAATCAGTGCATCTATGTACTTTCATCATCAGTTATTTGCTGCAATCTATTGATCTGAGGGCGGTTGCAAAATCATATGAGAAACGCCATTAAACGAAATCACCATGAAATGGAAATTGAACGGATTCAGCGAACCGTTCTATAAGTCCCTGTAAGATACTAGCATTAAAAAGTTCTGCAATCGACGTTAAAAACAGTTTTAAATATGGACTTTTTTCGTCAATATCCATTGATATTTTTTTCTTTCCGCTTTACGTATGACTAATAATTGGTAGTTCTATATTGAATTCTTTCTTTTTATTCAGATTTTGAATAAAGCATCGAGAAAAGCTTTTGGGAAAGGGAAAAGTGGTGCATCTGCTGCTGTCGTTCAAGTACTCGCCTTAATGTGGCTTAGAACGACTATGAATTATCAGTACAGGTCTGGTAAATGTAATAAAAATTGAGAATTTTCCAAAGGTTTAACAATATATTTCACCTCAGCACTCAGGAAAATTATTTTCAGTAATTTTCAGTTTTTCCTAAAATACCAAAGAAATTCAACAATGATTCAAATAAGAATTTTGGACCATAAATTGTTGGTGAGCGAAATAGAATATATGGATATATTTATTCAATTAACTGCAGCATATTATATTGTAGTTAATGCTCAAATCTTTTTACAAAACTTTCAGTAAAGGCTTTGTCGATCCAAATCTTTTTTGTCTAATTATTTAGTGTTCAAATATACAGATTCTCTCTGCCTTAGAAATTCCTATTGCATCCTAAAAGCTTAATTTCACAAGAAAATTGTGAAAAGCTCTAAAGAGTAATAGTGAAATTGACTTTCAAAGAGTAGGAAGAATAGATCCTCTGATGCAGCAGTAAGAAAAATTATTGCCATTATTAATATATTATATCTATATCATTTGAGTTGATGGCATAGAAGATAGATGTAAAGATTCCAAAGTATATGACATAGTAATGAGATGAAAAGACTCGTAAGAAAGAAAAGGTGAACAAGAGCAATAATATGTATTTCATTTTTATTGATACAAATGTGAAGCATGTTTACACAATGCACAAGACCAATCTCAAAATTACACTAGAAAATGTGATTCTCATTGAAGAATAAATAAAAAAATTTAAACCATTTATATTTGTAAATGCCAACAGTTACGACAGAAAAGATAATATTAAGAAATCTTTGTGAAAAAATTTCAATTTGAATTTTCCCGATTTTCACTTTCAAACAAACATCGCATAATGTTTGAAATTTAAAGTACAAAATTTTACTTTTTCTTTAATATTATCTTAGAAACTTATTTTTTGCTACATATTCAAGCAGTGGCTAGTTTACTGGATTGTATACTACACTAGTCAGCGTTTATAAAACTTAAGTATACAACTAGTCATGGCTAGCTATAAATTTTAACTCGATTTAGGAACGGAGGATCTACTATTGATTCAATTAAAAAGCTCTATGAAGAAGGGGGAATACCACGATTTTACCAAGGACTACCATTTGCTGTCATTCAAGGCCCGTTAAGTAGGTAAACATAAAAAGATTAAAAAAATGTTCCAATTATACAACGCATACAATTCCATTGTTTGTAATAGTTCAAATGTAAGATGTATATATAAAATTTGAATTGCAGCTCAAAAATGTTTCAATATCAAATCAAATGAAATGAGCTTTGACTCTGATAATGTAAGTTTAATTCCTATGTAATGATTCTTGCCTCGGTGTTTATTGGTCAGAATTTAGTTAAGATTTGTTTTCTATGTTTTTCAGCCTGTTCTTTAACTAGTATATTGATATACAATTAAAAATATATGTATACGGTTTAGCTTGTCTTGGTACCTGCCATTGTTTTTATTAGGAATTTTATAATATATTATACTCAATTTGAAAAAACTGAGAAATTTACCTTGAATGAATTGATTCAATGAATATGTAGCTATGCTTATAAAATCGAATTTTATAAACAATGGCTACCCTGCTGTTTGACTGTTAGACAAGAAAAATCATGCTACTAATAGAATGAAAGTTCTATATCATAAACTAAAACCATTCATTTATGTATGCCCAACTAAGACGTAAAAGGCAGTAATTATTTAAACTATTCTTATTTCTTATGCGTTTTCAAAGATAGTGTAGATTTGGTTACAGAGAGGAAGGAAGTTTAGGAACTTTAAATATGTTGGTAATGATAATTGATTTGAAAGAATAATGAAAGGACAAACGCTTGCATTGATAACTTTTCATTAAAAATGAGTTCATTTTTATTCACGGTTCACATTTCAGAATAATTTCTGATCAGTTGATTTAGGTTAGCTACTGGTTTTATATTTTTATCATTACTCTATTACAATATCTCAAGTCCATGCGTTTTTTGCTTAGATTTGGCGATACAGCTGCAAATGCTGGAGTGATTGCTTTACTAGATGCGTTTCCAATGACTTCAAATCTTCCTTTGCCTCTTAAATCAGCTGGAGGTAGTGTTGCTGCTGGCTTGTGGCGAATAGTCCTAACCCCTATTGACACTATTAAAACTACACTACAGGTAATAATGAAATGAAGCAATACTTCCAATATAGTGCCATGTTTTTTATTCGAATAATTCATGTATGCTTATGATGTTATTACAATCAAATATTAAATTATTTTAAAGAGTTTTTACTATGTCCTGATAAATGTGTAATATAAGTTGTTTTATGTGGTCTTATGGTGTTCGAATTGAGTAAATCAACATCTTTTTCTATTAAGCAGAGGCAGATATCTCAAAGGAACTCTAAACGAATAATATGCTAAAATCAGTGCAATTATTAAAGATAGTGCTAGCCATTCATTACAAGTTTATATATTGGTTCATGTCGACGCTGACTAGCTGACTATACATACTGTATAGTGGTATTTGTTTAACTTCACCCATAAAAATTGTTCTTAGAACACTTTTCTGGGCAATTTCAAAAGTTGAATGCACTTTTTTTCCAATTTACTTTACTCTCCCTTTTATCTTTCGTTTCTCTGTTAGCTTTCTTAGAGATTTACCATATAAGAAACTTTTCAACTGCAGCAATATTGAGTTAACGAAAGGGGTCCCGGATAGAGTCCCCAGTAGGCTAAACTCCAAAATATATTGATTGCTTGCGAGAATTGTGATTGTTATGCTTAATAATTATGATAAAGAAATTCTCTGGCCATACTTTTCCTATTTGTGCTTTAACTCAAAATATCAGTAAGGGCCCTGGTTGTTGCTTTATACGATCGATATTTGAGTTTAGGAAAAAATCTTGTTCTACGAAGATGTACTAATTGTAAATAGTGCTGAATTTCGAAATAAGATAATTTTTGGGGGGATTTTTAATGGAAACTTTTTTATTTCCCTTATTTCTGCCAAATTATCATGAAATTGGAGATACTTACTTGAAAATATAATGTTGTTTCAATTTAGTTTGTCAAATAATATGTTGGTTCAAGACTTTTCGGAAGAGTTAGTAAAGCTCTGAAAAGAATATATTATGAATTACACTGACTTAGTTTAAATTTTTTTGTTATACATTGTTATTAAGTGACTGTTTATGGCATTGATAGGTTGGAGGTAGTACAGGTGGCGAAGCTCTTTTGTTAAGACTCAAACAGGAAGGACCATCGGCCTTGTTTCAGGGGGCTGTTGCTACCTCGGCTGCTACTTTTGTATGTTATTCTCAATAGTCAATGTTTGCATTTACTCATGCATAAATACAGTCAAACGTACAATTACCAGTAAGTAGACTTATATTTGCATTCATATGCCAAACTCCTCACCCACATCCCCGAGGAAGCAGGAATGTGTGCACAAACTATTCAATGAAACAATGTATTGTACAACGAACTAAAGTGATATTGATGCATCAATTGCGTGATTCATGCACTCGCCCAGTTTGTCACTATGTCCTTGGAGTTTGGGAAGGTAGTATGTCTGCCAACATCCATGTTTCCTCTACACACATAACATATAGATTTATATTCTTAAGACTAACTTTTGATAAAGATACAAATCCACGAATTCGAACAAAACTAGTCAAATTTTACACTTTTTGAAGATATAGATGGTAAAACTTTTTCTTTTGTTATTCACTGATTTCCATCCAGTCACTTGGAGGAATTGAATTTTATTAGTCCCGAGTGCCCTGAATTTGCCCAAATGAGGCCATAGCTTATTAAAGACTTGGCCAAAAGATCGATTCATATTTTGCGAACGCATTAAAAATTTACATATATAGAGAATTTGTCTCTTTATTTTTGCTTATTTTCATTCCTTTTTTGCTTACTTTTTGAATAATTTCAGGTTGGGCATTTTCCATGGTACTTGACTTATAATGCTTTAGGGGATTTCCTTCCACTAGCTCCTGAGGATGATCTTTTGCTTAGTTTATTGAGAGCTGCATTTATGGGGTTATGTGCTAGTAGTGTGTCAGATTGCTGCAGTAACTCAATAAGGGTAACTTTTGATTAATTTTACAGAATAATTTTACAATTTGACTCTTTATTCATCTTTTCATCCATGTCAAACTGTTCTTTTTTTGTGCCTTTACACAAATATATGTATTATTTAGAAAGGAAAAATTTAAGTTGGATACGTTATATAGAATAATTTTGTAATGTTACATCATATGTTGTTTAAAGCTGTTTTTTTCATGAAATATATAAATTTTTTTAAAGGACAAATATTGCATTCGATCATTTGTCTTTTTATTCGTGTAAAACTCTTTCTTTTTGATTGCTTATTTTTACCCAGGGGCAAGATTTATATTTAATTCTTTATTCGGGATAATTTTTTCATCGGTATTGATTTGTTAAAAACTTCTTTTTTGTTACTTTTAAATAAATATATCCCTCCAAGAGGCAAGATTTATTATTGATCGTAATTTGGAATAATTTTGAACTATACCTTTTTATTTATTTCAAATAATGATCCTTTTTATTTTTTTAATCAAATATATTCCACCAAAAGGCATAATTTATTGTTACTTTTTTATATCTTAGTACGCTCATTTTACCATGATAAAGTAATGCTAAATAAACTAAGTATGCTTTTCATACAATGCTAAGGGGACTTGGTCCAAAATACTTCTGTAGATTTACTGCGAAATTCATGAAAAGTACTCAAAATAATCAATGTCCGTAAACAAATGTATACAATGCATATAGATTTATAGTAAACTTGGGCTATAACAAATTTATTCGACTGCCGAATAAATTCGCTGAATCTGAAAATCTATGGAAGAACTTGGGCATGATGTGACTTTTTTGTTCTTTATATCACAAGGGAAAATTCGTCTAGAACAAATTCGTTCTATCCAATTTTAACTGCACTTGTTTTGCATTTGCGCTAGGTGTTGAAAACTACAAAGCAGACAGCACCAGAACAAATAAGCTATGCTGATGCTCTTGATATCATCATCAAGGAGGGGGGCTTAAAGGGGTTATTCGGGCGAGGCCTACAGACTAGGCTAGCTGTGAATGGCCTTCAAGGAGCTCTTTTCTCTGTGCTATGGAAACTTTTTGAACGATAGCTTTATTATGCATAGCAAAAAAATTCATTGTGTAATTGCTGCTACCGTATATTTATCCTATGTTTTTGCTTATTGGTGAATCGTTTATATTGAAATGAAGTACTTTTTTTGTGAATCGCTTGAACAGTTAGAAAAGAATATCTTGTGCTTCTTTTTGCCTTTTTCAAGAATGTACGAAAAAATTCGATTGAAAAGGTAAATATATTTCACCCATTTAGAAATTGCGAGTTGACAGTTAAAGAATTTAATAATCTGATTTCTCTATGGTTAATCCTTACAATTGAAAAAAACTATACTTGAGAATTTCATGATATAATAGCTTTTTTGTAGATGACTTGAAAAATTTGATTACAAAATGTAAGCTTATTGATATGAATCTGATAGGAACTAAACAATTAGTAGTTGCTGCCTCGAAAAGTTAATTGTTTGCATTAAAAGTGCATACTATATATATATATATATATTGATAATGTTAGTGATAGTTAAAATAGAATGGTTGCACTGCATATTTTTTCTTTCGTGCAACATATTTTCCAGATTGACACTGAATGCATTTTGCAAAACAGTGCATCATCAATTAGTTTCCACATCCATGGTAGTTATTGTTTTTATGCAAATGCATGCCTAGAAAAAAATGTGCCAGTATCATAATGTTTGTAGTAACAGTGCACTTATGATGGGCTCATAAGCATAGAGTGGTATTATCAATTTTTGAGTAGAGAACCAGTATGTTCAAGTATCAATAAACTTGATTTAGAAACATTTTAACCAAGTTATAAAACAGAGTATATCCTTCTGGAAAAGATAAAAACCTGAAATTCATTGTTAACCACAATGCTTCATACATTTACTAATATATGCAGTGGGTTTCATATTACTGTTATGAATGCATTTGCAAACAAGATGCAAAACTACAGCAGCAAAGAATATATTTTACACAAACATAGTTGTATAGCTGAAAGTAAATATACTTCAAAGCAACATGCAAATCATAACCTAGCCTGTCACCACAGTCCAGCAATGACTCGCGATGAAACTTAGAATTCCACTGCTATAACATGAAATTAACCCCTTGAGGAGTTAATTCCTAACAATGATAAAAAATATTTATTGTATAGCAATGTGCTTCATAAATAGTGTTGCACGTTAACTTGGTAAAGTTTTAGAAGACTTTGACTTTATTGAAAGGAACAAAAAGCTCAAAAAAGAGCATAAAACATAAAAATTACATGTTGAGCTTTTAAAAGTAGCATTTTAAGTTAATGGTATAATATCAAATGAGTCGAATTCTAAGGTTACAAAAAATGAACCAAAGTTGAGTTTCAATTCAATTGCTATGCAAAATTACAGCACACGTTTGATCAATTTTGAGTACCAGAGTATTTGCTCATTTGCTTAACCTTCAATAAAAAAAGCTTTTAAAGTTATTTATTTGTTTGTGCTTTGTGTTACAACATTCCAAAGGAACCAGTACTTGTCATAGATCTAAGATGATACAGTATTTAAAAAAATAAAAAAAATCATAGATACAGCATAAAATTCAAGAACATACGCTGCACATGTGCAGCGTATTGCTGAAGGAAGGTGATGCATGGATGCTGCAAAGCATTTAAAGGCATTACCTTGAAGACTATATAGGACACCTATGATTTCAAGTACTTATTGAACATCATCACCTACCAAAAGGCAGAGTCAGTACATTGTTACCCTTTACCTTTAATAAAGTTCTTTGGTCTAAAAAATTTGAATACTTTCGTGTTTTATTTTTATTTTGATAAAAATTCAAATATGTATTTTTTGTACTAATATCTTCAATTCTAGTTTTGGTCCAATGTGTTTGCTATCTATTGCTTAATTATTTTCTTAAATTAATATTTTTTTATGCTGTTGTTTTTTATTTAGTTCAAACTTCTTCAAAGCAAGAAGACTTTTTAATATTACAAAACCTTGGTTCAGGTACAATTGGTAATGTATGGCTTGCAATTCATAAGAGTACTAAAGATCTAGTTGCCACTAAGAAAATGATCAACATTGTGCAATAAGCTTTTTTGTTACATAAAATAGAGTATTTTCAATTCATATCACAGAAATTCATTGTTTGTAAACTGATATATTTTAATGCATAAAAGCTCAAACTCTGCCAGCAGGTGTATTTTAGAGTTAGATATTGATATTTTTAACTCAACATATTCAGTAAGAATATATTTTTCAGCATAAATGTAGAAGAATATTTTGTGAATATTGAAATTCAATTATATTTTTGTTTTTGCCTACTCATCATATGCAAAAAACAATATGAAAGTATGGTAGTACAAAAACAGGCTTTTGCATATTATTTTGACCTTACACAGAATGTGATGAATTTGTAATCTTTCAACAATCAACAGAGCCAGTTTATTAATTTTTTATTCTAATTAATTGTAATACAACAGATACTAAGAAGAGGTCATACAGTATATATTACTGCATTGCTAGAAATGAACTCTAGTAATGCAAGACAGGCAAATATTCAATTATGTGACAGATAACTAGTAATTGCGCTGTGGTACTATTCCATCGGCTAAAGTTAGAACACGATGTCAGCAGTTGGAATCCTTAATAATATGAATTGAGAATCTTCAACAGAAACAATGATGCAGTTAACATATAATAGGATTAACCATTAAAAAGTTGATTCCTAACATTAATTGAATTCATTTACTTGTTTTTAGATAAATATTTCTATCAAAGAGGCAGGCATTCTCAAAATATATAACTACTTGTTTATTGTAATGAAACAAATAGTTCATTTGGTCAAAACTCTCACCATTACATATTCACAGAGTATCTGACAGTGGGAACTTAAAGAATGTTCTAGATGACTTTGCAAGTAACCCAATATGGTTTAACTTTATACACTTGTACTTGTTGATATCTAGTTACATATTCAGAAGAAGGTATATAACATTGTAGCATTATGGTTTATATAGTGGTATATTTTTAAATACTCTATGTTATTAGACTATTGTTTACAGAAATATTAATCCTACTAACGCTACTTGGCTGACATGGCTTTTTAAAGCAGGCTGATTTTCAATTTGTCAAGGTGATTGATAGCTACAAATATTAGTTTAGAATAATCACCTTATGTTTTACTTTGTTCATTGTTCAGGTTATTCATAGCAAAATATTTATATTTTGGGGTACATTATCATACGTAGCTCTTGAAACTTTCTGTTGGGATACCTACTGCTCTATTACCCGGATTGCGCCTTATTCACCATGTTATCCCATTTACCCCAGCTAATACGTGCTCTATTCAAAATAATTTTGAACACCTTTTTTTGAGATTTCAAATTAATTTTGCAATTTTGAAAGGATAGTTCATGCAGCCCAAGAGATTATCCCCGCGTGGTTTACATTAGATATATTACAAATTGATAATCATCTCATTTTGTGGAAATCATGCAATAAGAATTACTCACTGGCTTTTCTGATGCAATGCTGACTTAATTGTTGAAGCGGTCTTTTCTCATCTAAATGCACTTGATTAAATCTTTTTTTTTCTTTACTATATTTGCTTGGTGCTGTGACAGTAACATTGCAATATCTTCAAGTATATACTGCCTTGTTTTATGATATTTTTACCAGAACAGTTGAAGGATATAACACATCTGCTAACTGGTGGAGCCTTGGGATATTTATTTTTGAGGAAACTGAGGTACATGAAATATTTCTAGTTCAGACAAAGTAAAATGAAGACACAGAGATGTCATGATGCTGTTAGGAATTAATTGGTTAACAGTTAATCCTACATTTATGTTAGCTGTGTCATTGTTTCTATTCTCAGTTTAAGAATTCTCACTACTGAAATCATGTTCTCACTTTAGCCAATGGAATAGTACCACAGCGCAATTACTACTGGTCCATCATGCAATTGAATAATTGTCTGTCTTGTATTTCTAGAATTCACTTCTAGCAATGCAGTAATATATACTGTGCAATTTATGTCTAAATGTCTGTTTGTATTACAGATGCTAAGACTGCAAAGAGTAAGTTAAAAATGAAATAAATATAATGAGCAAGCAAGTAAATAATTGATGAGGAAAGAAAGGTTTTTGTAATAATCCAAATGCTGTAAAGTGGAATGCTGCAGAGAAAGCATTCAATTAAACATATGGAAAAATAGTGATGAGAATGAAAGTTTTTAATGTTAGCTGTACTCTGAATCAAGGCTGCAATACATAATTGCAATTATAAGAGCAAATACAGGAAAAAAAATGTGCGCAAAATAATTTTGATGCCAACAAAAATTCATCAAAGAAATTCAAAGAAGATGTGTAAAGTGTTTTGAATGGGATAATAGGCAAGTTGCCAAAAGAACTGGCAAGTAAATTATAGGTCACGGTCATGAACAGAAGTATAGAACTCTACTGAGAGTAAAAATTCTGACAAACTCAATACGTTTTATTCACTAGTAGACACTGATGCACATGACAGTGCTAAATTTGGTTGATTTTACTCTGCATTTTTGAATTTTCTAAGATTAGTTTACACAATACTTTGTCAATTTCTTGACATGGATTTTATTCTGTCAATGTACTTTGTTTTGATATGTATTTTGGAATTTTTACATTTTCAGGAGACAGAAGTATGATATAAAACTTCTATATGTACAAAAAAAGGATTAGAGGTCCTCAAAAAATATATGTTATTGGTTATGTAGCTGGAAACTTTATAAAAAGTCTTTTGAAGTTTAATAATATGCCATGATATGGTGTAATTCATAGAGAATCAAATGCTTTTTAAATATCATCCATGATAAATATATAGCTTTATTTTTTGATTTATAAAGATAGTTTACTGTACAATGTCAGATTTGAAAATTTTTATTTTAGTCCATAGCCAGTAGACAGATAGAGCCACTAATAGTTTTTGAAAAAATGAACATGTTTCCAGTTGACTTTCAATAAGCATAAAAAAATGAATATGCCAAATAATCATGCATGTTCAATAGTTAAGTTACTTTGTGTCTGAATCTTAAATATATCTACTATGTGAATTGTATATGCACACATACACCATCTGTATTTCAGTTGATAAATGGCTTGTTACATTGTTTTGCATTTGCGTTATTACAGAGTAAGCTTCAAATAGACAACTTTATGCAGCATTTCAAATTCAATTTCAGATTTTTAGATGTAATAAGTTTTGGAAGTACAGCAAAGTAGTTTTGACAGTCCCAGCAAACTTCTTGTGCACAAAGATTATAGCATCATGTTGCTAGAAAGATATATTGTTATAATGTTTTGAAATTGTTTTAAGTCTTGTAAAATTAATTTTATGTTAAATGATATATACATATATTTGCATTGATCTAAGGTACTTGCATCAAGTTTGGAAAGCGACTTTTACTTATTTTTATCATGTTTGGTTCAAAACTATTATAAATGTAACAGACAAGGTGACAACAAGAAGGACACAAAGACTATAAAAGCATGGTGACATTATCCAAACATAATTTGCATTGCTGAGAGTGAATATGAAATACACTCAGCAACACAACAAATGAAATCATGACGCCATTTCATCTGGAGAGTCACAAAGTGATGCAGCTAAATAATGGAATAACTTCTAAAAGATTAATTCCCTTAAGAACTAATTGTTGTAAACAAATTAGTTCCCTAACAAAAATTCTTGATATATGTATATATGCATGAGAAATATTCCAATGTTTATCCGTGCAGCTTACAGCATTAACTGTTAATATGTAAATAATTAATAAAAGGAATTAAAAAAAAACTCGTGATGCAAAATTTAGAGTAAGCCATCCTGCAACAATCAGTTTGGTATAAATTTCCCTTTCTTTCTCTCCCAATCAGTGTTTTAAATGCATCAAGTTCAATTTAGCGCAAAAGAAAATTTTGTTCAGACATATTCAAAAACATGCAAGTACACGTAGATATGAATGTGATGAAAGATTAGCAAAGCAGCTAAAACAAATGCAGAACAACAGTATGCATGTAGATTATGAATTCAAACAATGACATCAGTGTAATGCTGTAGGGGGCTCCTTCCAATGATTATTTAATACTTTTTAAACCAGGAAGGTTTGTTTAAAATGAAGAAAAGGAGCAAATTGGTTGTAGTTTTTTGCAAAAAAAATATTGAGTCCTCTCATCCAGAGACTAAACTTTTAAGATATTAGTTAATATATTGGCAGAGATTTGGGTATCAAAAACTTGCAGAAATTAATATGAACTGTGTGGAAATTCTGATGGGCTTACTCAAAATATTAGTAAACTATATATGAAAAATGCAATATCAATTTGATCTATGTAGATAGTAAGCAAGATATATTTACAATAAATGGATGTAATTGAACTGGAAGCATTATGGGATATTTCTTTCAATTATACTTTTACTATACATTAATGCAGTCATATGTATTAGAAATGCATTACACAGTAAAGTAGAAGAAAACTAGACAGAAATGTGTATATTTATCATGTACTAACTGTGTTGATAAAGTTATCTCACTTCTATCTACACAAAAAATATAACCTTACTGGCATCCATGCAGCCAATTTATTTGGAGCATCATAAATACTTTAATGAAAACTTACTGCAGCTATAGAAATAAAATTAATCTCTGAGGGAGTTAATTACCAATAATATGATAATTTTCTTGCTCAGATTTTTCTAA
This sequence comes from Vaucheria bursata, assembly GCA_032358265.1. NCBI lineage: Eukaryota > Xanthophyceae > Vaucheriales > Vaucheriaceae > Vaucheria > Vaucheria bursata. Next base: position 7,242 of record JAULBW010016226.1, on the reverse strand, counting down.
ATCAATTAATTTGAGTGGTACTATATGGAAAATCAAAAGATGGTGAATCAGGATCTGATCTGTTTTGCCATGATCTTTTGTGGAACTGTGACTCTATGGACTTAGTTTGTCTTATATGTGCATTCTCATAAGTGTGTGCTCTCAAGTAGTATTGTGTTGACAAGGTTCATTCTTGGCAACACATGAATAGGGATTAATATATTATTGGCTGTGTGTGTTTTTTTTTTGGTTTCTGGTCGTGCTTATTACTGGTTGCATGCATAGCCTTTAATCTAGTGATTCCTAACATGATGGTAAAAGCATGGACTTTTTTGTTAGCATGTCAGTGGGGATCAACCAATGATCAAAGACCTAGTAATGCAACAATTTCTCAAATATCATACCTTCTATTGATCTAAATTGATCAGAGCTGTTAGACTTTGTGATTTTCATAGATTCTTGTTCCATTTTATAGCTGTGATGAATAGCAAGAGCGTTACTGATTGAAATTAGTCACATAAACTAGTTCAAAAATAAAAGTCAGCTATTTGCTGCTGAAACAAATGGTTGTGCAAGATTAGAATATGAATGAGAACAGCGTAAAAATCTGTCAACTTGAAGATACTAATAGATTATTGTCAAATTTTTTGATGATTTAACTACTTCTCTAAAATATTCTACTGTAGGGAGATTTAGGAAATTTGTAAGTGTATTGAACTAAGAGTCAAATTAGAAAAAGTTCACCTAAAATTTAACATTTAGCAGTTATAGTATATTTTGGAAATTGGTGTAAATAAAAAATTTGTTGTTTTTGAGGGTCTAGCTTGGGCTGTTGATTTACAGCAAGTTTGGATTTGATGAAATTGCTCATGAAAGTTTTTGACATAAAGCAAATAAGCAAATAAACTATGTTGTTCCAAATTCAGCTTTAAGTGGTCAAAATTATGAATTTGAAAATTATAAATTTGCTCAGAGTTCCAATGGACTCTTTATACCTGAAACTTGCAATAACTAGATTTAGGTTTTAATAAATTTTTAACATTTGTTCTCCTTGAATTTTAATGTTCATTTTCCTATATCAGTATCAATATATTTGTATTTGTACATTTTGTGTTTTAGTAAGTTTTAAATTTCATCAAGAGCCAAGTTGGAAAGGGGTTTTGGGTGCAAAAGAGTATGCCAAATGTGTCATTTATGAAGCAGGAGATTATTTGTTGAAATTCAGATAGATGGCTGCAGATCTGATCATTTTGAAAGGCTTATACAGCTAACATATTGGTGTTAGTGTATTAGATAGTATCAAAGAATGGTTTATTTTGAAATTGTGCTAACCATAAAATTGACATTAAGGCATAGTATACTATATACTTTTGTTCTAAATTTTGACACTCTTTGGTTTTTATTCTATGTTGGTATCTGCCTTAGCTTTGTGTATTGCCTTTTTGCAGGATTGCCTTCTTGCAGCATTGTCTGTGCAGCTGATTTTTTGATCTTTATGTTAGAGCTTTTTAAGTCTTTGTAACTCATATTTTGTGTTTATCAAATGAACTGTTTAAATACAATATTTTGTGGAGTCCACTTAATTTACAAGTAGACAAGAAATACTTTTTGGTAGAGTTAGTACAAAGTTGAGACTTCTTAAAGCAATTGTAACAACTTGCAACGTGCTGATATCTAATTGTTTTTCATATAATATGGAGTGTTAGATGTATTGAAATCCGTAATGTTTAGCTTTTATAAACTGTTGGATATAACTAATCTGTCAAATCTACCTGATTCATTTGTTGTATTTAATCCTCTTCAATTCTCATTATAACAAATAAATCTGAATATCTTAAAAAAATGCAAAACTTAAGTTAATTCTTTCCAAGTAACAGTTTTTAATGGTGAGTTTGTATTCAAAGTAATTATTGAACATAGTAAAGTGTTGTCAGGAATTAACCTTTATCATGAGTTAATTCCTTTTTTACTTGTAGCTGCAGATATTCCTTTTGAGAACATTCTTTATTTTATGCTAGTCACATTCTCAAAATGGTCTAGTCACACAATAGTTCTTGAAATGCTAATGTTGTGTTGGAAAAGTTTAATCATTTCTCACAACACAGGTTGAGATATAATGTATAATTGAGTTGTTACTTTCTTACATTTTTTGCCTGTTTTGTTGTATGCCACAGCAAATGTTCATACTTCTGATAATCTTTTGAACAGTTAAACACAATTTTTAGTTATATTTTTGCCAGTAATTGTATAACTGATTGAAATCAATGGAATTCATTGGACACATATCTTTTGTATCATTTCGAATACTGATAGATTCAATGTATTACATTATACTAAACAATGTTAGATATAAGATATTGACACAAAAAGGCAAGATGTGGTTTTAATCACTTGCTGACAAATACAAAGATCAAATAAATTGCAAAGGTGGATACATAATGAATAACTGGTGAAATTTTCATATTTATTATTAGCAGTTAACTTACCTTTCTGCAGAGATACGAATGACAGTTGCAAGTCCTGATTTGGTGGTTGTCTTAGCTTTGCCTGCTACAATATTATACATATGGTTCTTAATAAGTGCAGATGCATTAGAATTTTTTTTAAAAATCTGCAGTAGTCATATAATGGAGGGATATATAACAGCCTATTGGTTTAAAAGAATATACTCAACAACTTCATTTTTTTGTTCATCTGCTCAGTTTTAATATTTTTGTCAAAACACATTCAATTTCTGGACTTAAATTTTTAAATATATTTCTATGTAAATCAATAAAGCTTCCATTTTTGTCCAGCCATAGTCAATTTTTGGATAAAATGTGTTACTTGGAGGATATGTAAATTATTTTAGGAGTATATATAATAAAATTCTAAAAACATCATTGGAAATACAACATACAACAGTTATTTAACATGTTACCAGATTGTTCTTATCTTAAAAATTCAAATCATTTTGCTGACATGTCTGCTATAGGATTTATTTTTCACTTAATATGATGCCAATATTAGCACAGAATCCTATAATTCTACGGTTGATGCACAGAAGCTTTGAGAGTTAGGACCAATTGGTGGATCTGTATTTTATATTCAGTTCATAATGTAATTCATTGCATGCCATTTACAGAATATATAAATAAGATATATTCATTTATAATTTTACTGCTTGAATTTATCCCTGGCATATCCAGCACAAATTGCTGGATTCCAATTATTTATGGAAAATAATCGTTTTTGCCTTTTTGCCTTTTTGCCGTGTTTTGCATATGTGCCTGGAACATGTTCTACTTAATCAAATTTAATTTGAACAAGAAAATCGTTTTTTGAAATAGAAATAGAAGTTATTTTTCTCTTTCTCCTATTGGCTCTAACACTCCATTTATATTCGTTGAAACGGAAATGTACCTTTTCACGATAATGTTTTGCCTATTTTCATGGAATTTGATTTTTACGTTACGGTGTCGCTGTTGAACGTTAAAAGGTCAATTTTTCTCCAGTGCAACTTATGAGTGTAATTTTTCAAATGGCAATGATGTCAAAGAGAGTGTCTATAAATCGAACGCGTTTCGAAGTATCCAACCGAGATTTTTATACTTGGCTCTCCATGATTGCTAGCAAAGAAATTTAAATGTGCCGATCTATTTTGAGAAATCGTCCTGGTTTCCACCTAAACTCGTTTTGCCTACTAGAAATGATCATCGTTTTTAAGTCGAAATTGATATACTCAAGAATGTTGACATTCTTCGTTTTCTTGTGCATCTGCGTTTGCTGCGAATCATATGTGGAACCATGTACAATCCAATACCCAACATCAACAACTAAGTTCGATATGGAAACTAGTTCGACTATAACAGATGAGATGAGGTCCTCGACAGATGCGTATCCAACGATAAAATTAACATCAATTTCATCTGAGAAAATTGAATCGCCGCTTTATACTCGGGCACCAATTTTATTGGTGCATGATTCATTTGCTATTTCTGAAGGCACCGATTTCACGATGAATCAAGTGCCATATGAAGATGGTGAAGATGAAGTTGATCGATTTTCCTTGTCATTATCAGCGGTTGCTGATTCTTCAAGTGAATTTTCAGGTACGTCTGTGAATTTTTATGATGATATTGTAGCGCCATTATATTCGCCGGCCCCATTTGAATTGAATGATTCTTCATTTTTTGAACATTCTACAAAGCCACTGGAAGTGGCAACCCCAATGCCTACCATTGCTGTTACCCACAAACAAATTGAACCTCCAATTTTATCAGAAACCTCACCTCCTTTAATTACTAGTACAGGGATGCCATCCTCTCTAAATCCGACCCCAGTACCGACCCCATTAGAGCAAACACCCTGGCCCACCTTAAATACTAATGGTGAAAAAATCCCATCACATTCCAGCTCAATTGAACCGCTTCACTCTTCCCAGAATCCAACACCCCATCCTTACTTAGGCCCATCTGAAGAGTACACCCCTGTTCCCATTGAAAATAAGCCTTCCAATAATTTACCATCAATGTCACCAACCCCTGCACTGAGTAAAAGTTTTACTGATTCTGACAATTCCTTTATAGATCCCTCTGTTGAACCCACCCCAGTCCAGAGTTCAAGCTACAATAAACCATATAACCCAACAGAAAACCCATCATCTATGAAACTGACCCCTGCTCCAAGCAAACATTTCTCTGAACCATACAATCCTCATGAGAACTCGACCCCAGCTCCTTACAATGACCCATCTTTGGAATTTTCTCCTGCCCCCAGTGAAAATTTTCATGTACCATATCCCACTTCCAAAAATTTTTCATCTGACGAGCCCACCCCTATGCCCAATGACAATTACAATGATCCAGACAACTCCACAGAAAATTTCCCATCGATTGATCCAACTCATACCCCAATTAAAAATTTTACTGAACCGTATAGTTATGCTGAAAGCTCAACTGCCCCTCCTTCTAAGGCCCCGACTGTTGAGCCAACCCCTGAAACAAGTCTATATTTAGAGTCACCGGAATCAACTGTGCATCAGCCAGAATTTAATGAAACACACAGCTCTTCCGATTACTCGGCTTCTGTAGACCCAACTCCAGCTCTTACTGAAATGCATAGTAATATACATACACCTAAACCATCGAATGATAGCATGGCATATATCCCAACCGAGTCCTTTCCATCTATGGAGTCAACTCAGTTTCCAGCTGAATACCCATATGAACCCATCGAGCCCACTGAGGGTTCAACCTCCCATCTTCTTGAGGTTCCATCAATTGAGCCAACGTCTGTTTTGACTGAAACGAGTGCACCCATGCCTACACTTTATCCATCTGAGTTGGCCACTGTTCAGCAAACACATATTCCACTTGAAATAAGAACTAATGGACCGATCCAGACCCCATCCCCATCGATTGGTTCAATATTAGAGTCAAGTTACAGAGAAACATTTTATCTTGAAGAAGAATCGACACCCTCACCATCAATTACACTGCCAATTGATGAATCGCCAGCTCCCACTGAAATAAAGGTACTTTTTCCTACTCCATCTCCATCACTGATAGCTCCTTCTGTAGAGCCGACCCCTGTGCCTCAAGAAAAAAGGACAAATATTCCCATTTATGATCCAATTCCATCGGGTATACCCACGTTCATCACTACCAACGTACCTAGCAAAGAAAAAACATTGATGCAGTCTCCATCATCATCAGAGTCTGATGTAACCTCAGAACCTTACGCTAAGTTTTCTTCCATAAGTCCTACAGAACTACCTCCTAATGTGACCCATGAAGGACATACTGCAACACCTGCTGAGTCATTCAATAGTGATGATTCTACAATTTTGCCTACTTTGGATGGTATTGAAAAAACAGCTTCTCCTAGTATGTCTGTGCCTCGATCCAGTCAAATGCCTATATATCAAGGTAGAACAACAGAACCTATTGGTGGTAGCATTGAAGGTACTATTACTCCCAGTGTATTGCTACCGACCAAAGTTGAAACAGCAGTCCCATCATATAGCATGAGTCATTCAACAGTGCCTCTATCTGAAGAAAGACAAATCGAGCTGACACCGCATGGCAGTACGATTGCTCCGAGTCTAATGACAACTATATTAAAAACCTTTGATCCGACATTAGAAATTCAAAGTGAAACAATTGCCCCATCTGCTACTCGAAAGGAAGAAATATTGCCTAGTAGTGTCACATCTGCACCAAGTGCATTGAATGAATTTCGAGATAGTACTGTTTCTCCAAGAACTATCAATTCTACACCGAATCCTGTATATGAAGGGAAGGAGTTAACATCTGCGCCATCATCAATCGCAGAAACATTGAAGACATCCTTACCTTTTACTCCTGTCCCTGCTGATTCCGAAACTGTTGTCCCCAGTGGAGTAATGCCAGTCATTTATGAAACCTCAGCTCCCACATATGACAAATTTCTATCAACATTTGCACCATTTTTTAAAAGAACTTCTGCACCTACTGTCCCAGGAATCACTGCAGCTCCGATCCCCAATACTGATGAATCTGCTGCCCTAAGTACTTCTTTACCAATTGAACCAGAGACCCTTGCTCCCTCAAAGATTAATTTTATGTACATTCCATCAACGGAGCCAACATTAACACCGACACTGCAAGTTAATAAGGGCACTCTTGAGCCAATGCAAGGACAATCAGAAAACCCAAGAGATACTAATACATTCGAGCCAACCCAAGCGAGGTACCCGACATCTGCGCCAACTAGGGTGGTAACTGTATTCCCTAATGAGGGTGTCGAAACCCTGGCACCCTCGAAAGACCCAGGAGATACTAATACATTCGAGCCAACCCAAGTGAGGTACCCAACATCTGCTCCAACTAGGGTGGTAACTGCATTCCCCATTGGAGGTGTCGAAACCCTGGCACCCTCGAAAGACCCAGGAGATACTAGTACATTCGAGCCAACCCAAGTGAGGTACCCGACATCTGCACCAACTAGGGTGGTAACTGCATTCCCTACTGGAGGTGTCGAAACCTTGGCACCTTCAGAAGACCCAGGAGATACTAGTACATTCGAGCCAACCCAAGTAAGGTACCCGACATCTGCTCCAACTAGGGTGGTAACTGCATTCCCTACTGAGGGTGTCGAAACCCTGGCACCTTCAGAAGATCCTGGAGATACTAATACATTCGAGCCAACCCAAGTGAGGGACCCAACATCTGCGCCAACTAGGGTCGTAACTGCATTCCCTACTGGAGGTGTCGAAACCTTGGCACCTTTAGAAGATCCTGG
>JAULBW010016116.1:0-98833 GCA_032358265.1 Vaucheria bursata | reverse complement strand
CAAAAACACAAGAGAGATACACGCTTAATTTAGTATATTAGAACCTACTTCATGTGTTGCCAAGAATGAATCTTGCAGCACATCACAAAAGATATTATGAGCACAATTCTTTGAAAGAATCGTACACAAATAATAACATTTTACAACAAAATAATCACGGTTCCATAACGAATCGCACGGCAAGATATTAGATCCTGATACAAAGCATGAAAACTAACATGGATGTATATGTTGGTGCTTTATTGAGATAGAGCAAGTTCTTTTGCTTGAAGTACCATAAATGCGGTGTTTACCTCTATAGCCAATGGTGCAACAAAAGCAGCAATGATCCACTGGGGTGGTGATGGCATAATACCAGATTTCTTTTGTTTCATGTATTCAAGAAGATGCACTTGGCATTGAAGAACTTATTGCAGCATGTTGGCAAAACAAATTCATCAATATGTGCACTTAAAATACTTTGATTTTACAAACATAATCAAACTACTATGGTACCCACAGATAAACAGCAAAACAATTAATTTTGAGAAAAAAATTTGTTCTTGATAGCATTAGCATGTTTTACAAAAAAATCAACCTGGTGTGTTAGAATTAACTCCCTTAGGGATTAATTTTATTTTGATAGCTGCGGTCAGTTTTCATTTATGACATTCCAAGTAAATTTGCTGCACAGATGCCAGTAGGGTTAAATATTTGGTTGTGTTGAAGTTAGTTCACTTCTATCAACACAATTAGTGCATAATAAACATATACATTTCTGTCACAGTTTCTTATGTTCTGTTGTATTTCATGTTTCCAACAGCATGGTACACAACAAATATGCTGAACCTAAATAACTATTTTTGAAAATGTACTTTTTAATCTAGTAAAAAGTATCCAGTAAATATGCCTTGTTTACTGCTTTTTGCTCATTATGTTTGACTACTCCTGATATGTAGCCAGTCATTGTGCTTTTTCTATCCAAGCCAACTGTAAACTCTTTATGCACCATGGTGCAAAAAAGACATTCAGTATCTGTTGAATCAACTTAAAGATATTTTCTGTTGGATGGTGCTCAAACATAGGAAAAACAATGAGATGAAAGATGTATAATAATCCGTCAGTGTAAACTGAAATATGTTGATCAAGAAAAGAAGTACCATAGTGACTTATTCATTGCAAGCCAAAGAGAAAACTTGAAGATTAGAATTTCCTAGTATTTTGTCAAATACTTGTAGATTAACCCCAACTAGAACACAAGTAAATAAGCAAACTAAATGATCATTACGCTGCAAGTTAAAGGTTTTTGATTCAGTTCTTATGCTGCTGAATTACTGTAGCAGTCTAATGGAATGATAGACCACTCAAAATATGGTCTACAAAGAAAAAAAAATGAAGTGGGTTCATGACTGTAACAGAAACATTCCCCATGAGATTTTAACTTAAAATGTTCTGAAGGCATTAGCTCTTGTAGTAGGTAGATCAGCTGCACACTTTTCTTCATGTTCCAAATGGAAATGAAGGCCACCAATGATTTTTTCAACAATCTGGGCAGATAGAACCAAAAACATAAACTAAGTGTCTACATGTATAGGCCTGATGCTGTAATCATGTGTACTATATCTTACTTGAAAAAAGCTTCACTTTTCTTCATTGGATGATGCCTGGTACTTGGTCCATTGTACAGGATGCTGGTAACAATAAGTTTTAGCATGGAAGGGGGCCACTGAAGAACCAAACATTCACTGTTTATTTGCATTTGTACTCAGAACCAGTAGAATCGTCACAACCTAAATAATGTGCAAAGATTATGCTGAAAGAGACAACCACACAAGCAGGATCACAAATTATCATCTTCAAGCCAAAACTTTAAATTGTGGTAAAGCTTAAATGGTAAATTGTACTTGCTATCATTTGATTAAATTTGGCTATTACTAAAGCAGTCAATAAAGTACAAGTTTTCTATGCAGTAGGTTGAGTAAACTTTATAGTAAATTAATGCTTTAAAAAAAGTACCTAAATCTCATGTTTGGCAATTTTTACTTCTGGTACTTTTGGCATCAAAAAACTAATGTACTGGAAATTATAAGGTCTGGTTTAAAGATTTAAAGTTGGTTTAAAGTTCTGTTCAAAGGTAATTTTTTTGTAACTTTATGTATATTGTAATTTTTTGCTGTTTTATGCATTTTTTGTAAAATTATCAATTACACTGAACTGATGCCTTGACTGAGATGCACAGAAACTCTTAAAATCTACTTTTTACTATATGCTTTATAGCTAGTTCAATCTAGTAAAATAGTTCAAGTTTAGGTTATAGTTCTGGTAGAGTTAAATATTATGCTCTCTAGGAAATTCAAAGTCTAATTTTCAAAAAGTTCTTGCACTAATTCCCTCTTAGGTACGAGGCAGGACAACATTGGCAATGAAAATTGTAAAGATGTTATTCAAGAAGATTAATCTTGACGTTAGACTAAAAAACTTCAGAAACAGAACATTGGTAAATGCTTTGCAAAATATGTATTAATAGTATAGAAGAAGTGCTCAGGTTATCTTTATCACAAAGATGCATAATTTAAAAGTGCTCATATGCATTCCTCAATGTTGATTTAATAGTCTGTAGAAATTACAAACAAATATATAAAAGCAAAAAGCTATTTTTTATTTATTCAAATCTTATTTTTAAAAAGTTTCCACAAGGTCTTTCCTTAAAACAATGGATTTTCTCTTAATCATTGATTTATTGGCTAAAATTAGCCAAGCAATATAGAATTTACTATGTCAGATTGTTGAAAAGTATTGTCATCCAAGCCTGTCTTTTACAATTATATCCACCAGTATTGGATGAACTGAAGGAAATAGCTCGTTTGTATCTTTAGGTCTGTAATACAGTCCTACGCAGCATATCGCTGCAGAACAGCTGAAAGTAATGAAGCATATGGAAATAGATTGTTGAGTGGCTGAACAGGAACATGGCAGTGGGATGCAATTAGGCATTAAGAGAGTTTGTGTTGATGAACTTTTTTTTATATTTGCATACCCTTCATGTAATATTATTATGTAGGGCCTTTAATGCTACTCTAGTTCAAACCTTCATATGCCTTTATATATATATATTTATGTAGAGACACAAATCAAATTTTTAGAATTCTTGCATTTCCAGTTGCATCACAGTCATTGCAGTTCATAAAGTTGGAAGATAAATACTGCACATGAGAGACTCATTTGATAAATGCTTTAAGAGGTATTTTGATATTTGCCATTTGTTGAAAACAAATGAAAAGTCAAATTTTATATTTGCACTTTCTGCGATAAATAAAAACCAGCACAACTATCAAAAGAGTCAATATATAACAATTTCAAAAGAAATTTTTTAACAAAAAGCTCATGATCCATTCATAGATTCTGCATTGTGGACATGTTCATCAGTTTCCCTCGAATATAACATGTTGATGTAAGCGAAACTCACCATATTGGAAAATGTTGACAAGTGAAAGTTGACATAACAGCTGATTTTTCAAAACTTTGTTAGCTGCTGTACTCAAAAGCTTTAAATACGTCATGATAAGTCTAAAGCAGTTCCAAGACCATTAGACTTGAACCAAATTGGTTCTATTGATGCGAATATAACACATCATGTTCTAATCGAATAAATCATATTCAGTGTTTGGTAGAAGACAGGTTAAAATGTGAAATTCTGATGCCTGTACACACTTTTAGGTTAGCCTACTCGACAAGAATGGTAATGCCACTTGGCTTTCGATCAATCTAGATCATAATTGACTATAACCGTTTATACGCATTATGTGAATCATTTGTACCTCACAGTCATGGCGAAATGCATTTGAAATTTTCAATTGAAGTTGAATTATTGCAATGACTTTAAATATGAAAATTTGTGAACAATACTTTACTTTTTGCTTATCAAAAAAGTCAAAATATTTGGAAGATCAACAACTTGTCAACTAATGAATAAGGCAAATGCTATTAGTCTACAGCAAACAAATGGCTTCATTTTGAATTAAAAGACAAAAAAAGCAATTTTTGGTAAAACCACATGTAAACAAACAATGAAACCTTTCAAGTTAGATACCTTATTGGGCTGGACAGCTGATAAACTGACTGCTTTCATATTAAATTGATTTGTCTCTTATATATATGGACATCTCCTTGAAGCGGAAATTTGAATAATTAATAATCAAGTATCCAACTTAGTAGGTTTCACTGTACTTGCACAAAAAGATTCTAACACTTATTACAAATTATTTAATCTTCAACATCGAATCTTTTTAAATTTTTGCGAAGCGCATAAATCATTTTCCTACTTGGTGAATCAATGAGATGAGAAAAAGCCTTGTTATGGTAATGTAACCTAGAAGAAAAAAAGAATAATTTAGAAAATTGAAAGGTCACATAATATGTAAAAAGAGGTACAATATACCTGTTCCATTTGCGTATTCAAATGAAATTAACCACGATAATATAGTTTTTTAATTTTTAGGGGGGGGGGGTATTATAATTTTTGAAAAATAATCCGGCTAATGCGGACTAATTAATTTGACTAGTTAAAACTAATCAACTATTTTTTCGGGTAGTCAACTTCATTTCAGCTATTGTCTTCCCCTGAATATAACAACACGGTGTCCTAATCAAACTCAGTATTTGGGAAATGTTGAAAGATTAGTAGATATATTTGAATAGAGCAACATTTCCAATATAGCAATATGTTTTTGTATTCGAATAATTTATTCTTGGCTATCACGTTATTACATAGTCATGAAATTGAAATGCCATCAGTAAGTTATTTGATTTGGATAAATCTATATTGCAAAACAATTACAGGTGGTCTTATTATCAGGTCTGAACAAAAGCTGGTCCAATTGATGCGAATACAACAACATGGTGTTCTAATCGAATAAAACAACATATTGCTATATTCGGGGGAGTATGTTACATAGTCGATTACTTTCTGATTAGTCGACCTATTTTCTCAACGTAGAAAATATGTAAATATGAGTGATTTTACCCGTTGTAATAATGATGCTGTCTCAATAAATCTGTTCTAGTAATCAGTCCCACTAGCTTCCCATCTTCAACAACTGGAACTCGACCTACATCATTCTGTATACATGCATATATCCTTTAATATACATATAAATACATTTATGCAATAATTTACTTTAGAATACGTATTTCACCAAAATGATTGCATTAATCGACTAAAATTAATCATCGCAATGGTTCCATTGCTTAAATCGAGTTTTGAAACTTGTCTTTTTCATTTAACGAGTCAAACTAAGCCTAATTATAAAATTTTGAGGAAATTCGTTTAAATCATTGAATATGACTTCATCGTAAGTTAATTATAAAAAAGATACAGATTAAAATGCACTTTACCCCAATACTGAGTTTCTCAGAACAATTTTTTTAAAAATTATTCTTTCTAGAAATTATTAACAGAATAATGAAAAAAGCGCATTTCTCGAATTAATGCAGTTCAAATTTAAGCAAATTTTAGATGGCACAGAAAAAAATGAATTGAACCAGTTCTTTGAAGAGATTCAATGACAATTTTTCAAAAGTGTACACGAAAAACCGGTACCTAAATCTGAAATGTGCAGGTTTGATTTATTTACAATGTTTTTAACAAGCATGATTATGAACAATGTTGATTGAAACACAGCCATTGAAATTGTTCTAGAATAACTTTTAGTTTAATATTATTCTTTTGCATTTAATTTTACAATGTGTCAGTTTCTATCTTTCAGGTTCATTGTTTGAAATTTTTTTTAGTATCTACCTATAGATTTCAAATGACTCCCATATACTATTGTTATTCTATATATCGATGGTCTTCAAAATGATATATTCAATTATTTGGCAGTTTTATCACTACACCGACCTCCATTTGTCAGCGTATAACGATATTTTTAACTTGAAATGTTCAATTAACTGTATTTATATTTTATGATACCAATGAAATGTATCAACTTGACTCGACTCGACTCACTCACCCGTACAAGTAAATCTTCAACTTCAGCAATACTTTGACTTGACTCAGCGACAATGACTTGTTTTACCATCCAACCGCTAACGGGTATCGATCCTTGATTCAATGACTGAGCTTTTCGAATCATGTCTTTGCTTATTAAGCCCACAATAACATTATCTTTTTTACAAACTGGCATACCGCGAATACCGCAGCGTTCAAGTGTACTAGGAAAAAAGGATAACATATGTTACTAAATTGGATAACACATGTTATTGAAATGAATAACAGAGGTTAATGATGAGGTAACTGAATAACATATAAAAAATTACTGCAGCCATTTAATACTTGTTGCTTAGTGTTTAGTACAGTCAAAAAAATAATACCTGATACAGTTTATTGTTTGCATGATAACACGGTTAACAAAAGTAACACATGTTACTTAGAAAAAACACGAGAAGTAGCACTACAGTTAACAAATTAACACATGTTACTCTGCTACAAACAGATAACATTGAACGCTATTTAACAAATAGCACGTATTTCTTGGCTATCAAAATATAATAGATTTTTATAGTAAAAAATTAGCGCGCATTACTTTCTAATTAACAGATAATGTAAATTGGTCACTTGGCAACCGACAGATTGCTTAAGAAATATAACTAAAGTTGGCAAATGCAATCAATTGCAAACATGTCTATAATGTTTAAACATAAAATTCCATCGTAATTTTTTAAAAGAATCTATTATGCTAAACAATAGATGCATGAATACTATGTACCCATTACCTAGCAACTGAATCAATGGTATCCGAAGGATCACAGGTCAAAACAGGCGCAGTCATAATATCTACTGCTCTGCCTTGCTGTCCAATCTGTTCGTCACAGACTCTATCAATCAAATCAGATACGACTTGCTCTGCAGTTAAACATCCTCCATTACTTCCTGTGACTTCTTTGAAATCATCATCGTGGTCCAAGCGAATACTAGCCGATGAAGCCTATTAATTTTAAAGGTAAAAAACTTCAAGTATTGAATATAGTTAAGTATTCATACATATATCGGCAAATAATCAACATTTGATTGTTCTATATTTGCTATTTAGTATTGCCATCAATATGTAAATATGATATATTTTTACTCTACAAATTAGATTGATAAATGTTTTTCATTCAAGGAACACTGATGCATATGCATCTACAATTACTATATTCTATGGAAAAGTCTTTCAAGAAAGGACAAATCACCAATCAAATCAATTATTTTTTTAATTTTGACAATAATTGAACGTATATGAAGGGCATTCTTTAGCTAAGTTGCTGTACATAGTCAAGTGCATACAGTAATATTCATACTCATCGCCCCGGTCTAAAAAACAGCATTCATAAATTTGCACATTAAAGAAAGAAAGATGGTTTAAACTCTTAAAATTGACTAAACTTAATTAAAATATGAAGCCTACGATTTATAGGGTGCTGATGATATGGCCACGTGCAATTACTTCATTATAACATTAAGGTTGCCTGCCGCACATTTTTCAATGTTGTGCCGCAACCACAAAATAAAAATCTCCAATGAAAGCAATGAAAACGATTAATAATTACTCTTAGAGCAATATATTGCCTAAAACACAGTTGATTTGTAGATTTTTGTTGAATTTTTTTCATGAAGATTTTGGTCGGTTCTTAAAACTTTGAAAATTTAACTCTTAAAAACAATCAGATGAAATCAATTGTAAAAGCTAATGTTCATTGCAAGTGGGGGGAAAGAATGACACTATTAAAGGCATGCCTATTTCGGAAGTTCTATTAGCATCCGGTGTAAAAACAAATCTTCATAGTGTCTAATAAGTTAGTTACTGAGAATGCTAGAGTAGAATTTGGCGCTGAAGATATTCTAAGACTTCGAAAGGACACAAAAATTCCATTAGAAGAATTGAAGTAATGCTAAAATTCAAAATTTCTGTTACTGTGTGGAAATATACAAAGAGATTATCTTCAGCAATGAAACTGCAACTGCAACCAACGATTCGATTTCAAATCAATGTCTAAAACTTCCCGGCTATCATAAAAATTACTCAGAATTTAAAATAACTCTCAAGTCAATTGGACCTAAATTTTTTTTTAAAAAACGATGCAAAAAATCCTAACACCTCATCAAATTATTGATACATAGCAAGGCGTCTAACAGCATCCTAACATATGCAATTTACATGTCTCATAAAAATGCGAATGCATAAAAATCTTCAGTAAATCAATTGATCTTTTGTCGCTGAAAGGTGACAAAAAGAAGAGTTTTGAGGCCACGAAAGTTAAATATTGATACATTGCTAGGTCCAACTTATGTACTTATCAGAACTTTCTTCACTGGATACTGAACATTTATATATATATATATATATATATGTATGTATCTCGCAATTATACTGTTGAAACTATGGAAGATAATACTAGATCTATAAGATATTTTGACGGGCGTTAGCCGAAGCACATTTTGAAAAAATAAATTTTTCATTTGTAATGTGTTTCATTAATATTAAAAGGTAAATAGTTATCAAAGAAAGGTTTAAATAATAATTAATTTTTCAAACTTATTACAAATTCATAAATGGGCAGTTTTCAATACTTATTATCTCTGCCAAGCTTAAAGGCTTTCATAGAGACCTACATGCAATTACGTGGATATATATCTATATATTCATCTCTTCTAGTGCTTTGTAAAATCTCATGCAAAAAAAAGTGTAACGGTTAAAAAAGTAAATAGAACTATTTTTTCTACACTTGAAATACGTAAAAATGCCTCCAGCGTTCGATTTAAAATGTGAGATTATGACGTACAGTAACCTTAACAGAAAGAGTCACTACCCGAATGGACATGCAGGCCACAAAGCATTATTTGAATTGTATTTTTGAGCTTATTAAGATATTGCTGGTACACAGGCGTATGCATGAAATTTTGAAATCATACGTTCAAACATACATAGACTTTTATAGCAGTGTACCTTTGCATGTCCCCCGCCACCAAAAGGCTGAAACAGTAGATCCCAATTTATGCCCTGAGCTCTTGCATTTGCTCGGCCAATCACTGCACTCAAAAATGAATAAATAATATTTAGAACACGTTGGTATGAAAAAGTATATAAATTTGTACGTAAAGATGTTGGAGGCACATCTGTGTACACAAAAAATCTTTATATTACTAGTATATATAACTGGTAAGGATTTCAAAAAGGAAATGAAATTATTTTGATGATAGTATAGCAAGTGAAACTTGTGAATTGAAATTTGACTTAAGAAAGCGGATGTTAATGCTGCTGGAAGAGTAGAATCTAACCGTACCAATCGACGCCTTCATCATCGTTAATATTCAAAAGAATCTGCTAATAAACTTGAGTCGTTTTAATTCTACACAGATTAATACATTTTCTACCCATAACAAAAAGTACCGCGCACCCATCAGCAAGTTCAAAACCTCAGAATACTAATTTTCAGTTCGAACAGGATGCATCTCAATATCTCAATGGATATGTGCACCAGTGCGAATTTATGCAAATAAAATTTATTTATAGAAAGCCTAAAAAAATTTGTATGGCCCAATTTCGCATTGCTATTTATTGTATCTATGCACGTATGTATGTATGTATTTATCTACGTATGTATCTATGAATGTATCTGCATATGTATCTACATATGTATTTACGAATGTATCTACATATGCATGTATCTACGTATGTATCTACATATGTATGTATGTATGTATCTACGAATGTATCTATCTATGTATACATGCTCGTAGAATATATATGTAAGATGTTGTATCATCAATTCATAAAAATGTTTGATTAAAAAAATGTACATTAAGCTTCCACATTCTTGTATACAAGAAAAAAGTATATATTCTTTATGAATCCAATTTTAAAATGTGATGCATACTAATGATTCAAAATTTTCAAGCGATTCCTTTCGTACAAGATCTAAAGAGAGGATTCTCGACTCAGATCATTTCGTGTTTCGATTTTCGGTACATGGTATCTGTTTCATGCATCATTTTATTCCAGCCAATAGAATTTTGGTGAAAGAATAGAGTATATGATCCCACTAAAAAAGAAGAGCTTTGAAAACCACTAATAAGTCAGCAATGAAATAGAACCTTTCAGCTTATAATGAGTTTATTTATACAAGTCAAATTTCAGAATAAATCATGAAAATTTAAAAATGCATCTACATTAAAGACTTACATACAAGACTATTAGGTGCTTTTCCACGTCGATTCGGATACCGAACAGCCAATAAAAATACATCACTTCAAAAAAAATAAAAGAATAATAAAAATCTCTACAACTGCAGAGTAATGACCACATAAGTAAATTGCCAGATTATAATAATGAATATATATTTGAATAACCTCTGCATGTAAATAAACTTCGGATATAACAAATTTCAGATGCATATTTATATGAGATTCGTTATATCTGAACTTTGTAAAAATTGACCGTTTGGTTTATTCTCTAGAAGTGAAAATTCGTTAGACGCGAATTTCTCTTATTCAAAATTTACTGTAATTTCAAATACTAACGTTAATTGTAAAGTTATGCCACATTTAAAAAACAGTCCGCTGGGAATTTTTATTCTAGACCTACAATCTACAGACACGATTTATGAGAAATTCACGCACAATGGAACAGTGAAAGATATATCCATATTAATGAATCCGTCGGAAAATGCTATCATTAATACAGAGAAAAAAATGAAAGGAAAAAAAATGAAATGAAAAAAAAGAGAAAGAAAAAAGAAGACAAACAGAGAAGAAAAAAGGACAAAAAGAGCAAAATAAAGTAAATAGCAAAAAAATGGAAAAGAATCAATAGCTATAAATGTACCTATCAGAAACTTCTAGAATATTCTGAGCAACGACAGCCATCCCTCGAATATAACAAGCGCAATCAACTAACGCACTACCTATGGTTATGCCTGCACATATTACGTAAATTCATGAAAAATATATCGTCTAGTAATTTAAAAGAACAATTTTTCGTTCTATGAAGAGTCAATGTTGTTCATATATGGAAAATCCAAGCCAGCATAACTTGATAATGCTATAGTATGCTTACAAGTATAATATGTATACATATATATATATATGTATGTACCATTATGATGCCTCTTCTGTAGTTTAGAGTATGCCTCTGACAGAACAGATTGTTGATCAGAATTTAAACTCGCATGCCCATAATCTGAAATAGCTTTTTGCGATGCGCCTTGATCCATTAACCAAGCTAAAGCTCGAACATCTCTTCATACATTTACCAAATGAAACATATATTCATTAATATGATTTCATTCACATCAATTCAAAATTTTAATGAATCGAGTCATAAATTTCTAAGAAATGAAGTATTGGTAACTACTAGGCAAATCAAATCAATCTATATGTATACAATATAAAGGCAATGCTGTCAGCTTATAAACAGGAAAATATATATATACAAGAGAAATTTAAAATTGGGTACTACCATCTAAGTCAAGTCGTATCGAACCATCTCTACTTCTTAAAATGATCCAAATCAAATATTTTTTTTAAATTGAATCAGATAAAAAAAATTTCACCAATGTCTACAATTGAAAAAATAGAACATCTAGTTCACAATCCAATTCAATTTAAACAGATCAATACGAGTCAAATCAAATAATTTCATATTTAAAATAATGCTGCACTTTTTGTGTTGCATTATCGGCCTTGTCTATGCATAAGTAACATTACATATATGCAAGAGATCAAAATTAAAAGGAGCCAATCAAGTTTAAAGTTTAAGTATATCAACCAATCAATCTTAGCCATTCATAATTCAAATGAAAGCATTTCATATCACTTTATACATACATGCTCTATAGAATTCATTCCATAGAGGAATATTTTAAATAGTACTTAAATTTTACCCTACTCCTACAAAGAATCAATCTAGTAATTGTATATTTCAAAATGCCAAAGATAGCGTAACCTATTCGTTACATTTTAGTTCATATCGATACTGGCTAGTTGACTATTTATATATTGTAAAGTAGCCTGTGTTTAAGTTTAGCCATAAAAATTGTTCTTAGAAAATTATTCTGAAGCAATTTTAAGTTGAAGATATTCATTTTGCATAGCTCACAATTAATATTACTCTCTCTTTTATCTATGTGTACTATTATATTCTTGAATTTCTCGATAAGAAACTTGACCAACTTCACTGTACGCAACTAACTTATTAGCATAATTTTAGCTTTCAAATATACATTCTCTGCATACATATTGCGGGGCATGTCTAGTGATACTAGGTTATATTAATGTAGACTAGTTTAGCATACAATCCAGTACACTAGCTATTATTTGACAACGCGGTTACAGAAGACGTTACTAGAACAATTCTAAACTGCATAATATTACTTTGCCTCTTCTCATCCTTTCTCTCTTTATCTCTGTGTAATAGAATAAACTAATCTGCGCACTATGGCATACATACATACCTACTGGTAGTAGATTCAAACGTAAAGCTACCAGTATCCGAATGCACTCCTAAGGCCATTAAAGTAGCTTCAGCATCTTTCAGAATCAACCCTCTCTAAGATATTAAATAAATACATGCATATAGAAACAACAATCATTGTAAATTTCATAATAAAAAGACTAATAGCATGTAACTAGATATAGTCTAATGGCCAGTGCAATATCTAGTCGACGAGATTTGGAATAGTGAAATACAGTCCAAATGCTAGTATATTATCTAGTCGACTTGATTTTGAAACATATCTGTACATTTTTTAAAAACACGGATCTTGGCTTGTTCACTTCAAATTGCGATTTCTTTTAAAACTGATTTTAAAACTTTTATGAAATCAATCTTAAAATAAAAAAACACAAATATGATGCAACATTGGAATGACGGAACTTTTTACGGATATGAAAACTGTAACAAGTACTAAAATATAGCTACATGTAAATCCTATTATGTCATTATTATCCTAGTATATACAAAAATATAATGTACACGATGGTCACGGGTAATTTTATACAATCTAGATTATAATCAACCATATCTGTTAGCATGTTTTACATATATCATACTGAACTGTCACGGAGGACTCTATTCTGAGCCACCAACTTCAAATCTTCAAGTTGCCAATTTCAAGCAGTATTAGATTCATATGTAACATACTGATTTTGAATAATGCCACTCATCATTGCTTTCTCTTATTCTAAAGTGTCTGTATGCCATATAATCGAATGAATAAATTTATCCAGCAGAATCAATCCTACTCTTGACTGCATTGGGGTACCATACATATATCCAACTGCACGTCTAGAAAAATATTAGATCATAGTACTGATATTGGCTGCAACAACATAAAAAATTTGGCCATTTTGTACAAGCACAGCAATCTGTTCACATCTTCATGTAAAAATATATGAATGCATACCTACCTACGTACCTTCTGTAGTAGCTCAGTGACAATGGTAGTAACGCTGCCGACTTTCTCAATGACTAGACTAGTCGCCAAAATATCCGACTTTTTCTCTATATGATGATCTGCATATATTTATAAACATAGAAAATGACATAAAATTTTCCTAAAAAGCTCCTGCAAGTTGTGCATATCAGACCAATCAAAATCAATCATTATTTTGCAGTATTTTTTACTGCATGAAAAAATATCCACATTTACAAAAAAGTTATGAAATTCGTATTCAAAATTTCACTGTATCATGTCATCTTCAGTATTAGATGTTAATAAATAATTTATATTGACGGAAAATTAGTGTTATTTACACTAATCAAAGCTATGGAAGACTAAGATTTTTAACAAATCGAAAGCCATATCTAGTAATACTACTTGTATTAATGATGACTAGTACAGTATGCAATCCAGTGTACTAGCCTTAACTTGAATAAGCAGTTACAGAACTATTCAATGTTAAAATTAACTATTTATCAACTGCTAAGATACTTGGCATTCACAAAAATACATAAAGCATAAACCAATGGAATACCTACAAATAAATTCAATAAACCACTCAAATTTTGAATATTTGAAATATTGTTTATATGGCATAAATTTTGATGCTGTCAACTGCTTTTCATCTAATTATAGTAGTGATTTCTCAAGTTGAGCTCTGCATGTCGAAGCTGCAATTCATGACCCAGTAAAAGGTGGACTTTTACACATTTAGCTACATAGCAATCCCAGTTTATGACTCAGCAAAAAGTATAGTAATATGAACACTTCGGAATAATTAGTGCTATTGCACTAAATACGGAAATTAAAGTACATACAGACTACAGAAGTTTCAAATGACAAGATATACTTCAACTTATGACATACGCACTGCTGGATTGATAAGATACCACAGGTCTCTATATAAATCATCAGCAGTTCAAATTGCATATCTATGTACCATAATATAATTATTCCTTTATGAACAATATTAATATTACTAGCGCACTAGTAAACATACTAGATTGATCAACAAAAATTTAATCATTAGCTTCAGCTCGACTTTTACGTATAAGGTTATCTTAAGATTGCTTATGAGTTTTTGTAAATGCTTTATTTTATTCAATAGGCAAGTATATTTATGCATGAATGTATGCACTCCAGTATTTATGTATGCACGTATTCCATTATGTACAATTTCCTATCGCAAATCTATTCTACGTGCAGATCGAAAGTGTTTAAAATTTAGCATGTGCTATATTTGAGGGAAGAAGAAGGTGCTGTAAAAATATTCTAAATATTAAAAACTTACCATAAATGTAAACCTTGGAATATTTGTTCCGTTGAATATGCATATAAATAGAAATAAAAAAGAAATCAGTTAATAGCCTATACTAAATAAGTCATGGAAAATATCTTCAAACGATATAAAAGTTGAAGCATTTTACTCTTCCACTGTACACATAATCCTCCAAAATCAAAAGCATTCTAGAACAATTCTAAATCATTGCATAATTCATCAAGCTTGTATAGCAGTCACCAGTATAATATCCAGTTGGCTGGATGCCAAATATTTGCATAGTATGATTTTGATCAAAATATCTACTCGAACATACTCTATTCGGATACCCAGGATTACCCCTCAAATACCCACTATTAGTATATAAATTGGCAAATACGTTATTATTGTCAGTGGCAATATGTAAATATATATGAGCCAATAAAATGGCAAGTCAAATAAGCAGCTTATTCTATTGGTCAGTACACTTCGGATCATACATATCAAATCGAAGTATATCCTACAGTTCTTCAAAGTAGTTCATGCATATGACTCATGTACATAATTAAACTTGTGAACTCTAAGGCATAAAATTATTCGACAGTAAAACTGCAAAGAAAAATTTTGTATGCATACAGATATTATTACCTCTTCTGCAAAATCTAGTAGAGATTCGGCAGGACCGACTCGGTCCCTCCTTTGAGCATCAACTAGCCCAACTCTATTCAGCTAAATATAAATAGCAATGAACTACAGTGGATATCAAATATAATGAAAGTTCGCTACACCAATATTCATCATGTTCAAAAGCTTATGCTGAACTTGGTACGAAATGATTTTTTGACAATTCAAGATAAGTAAGAATTTGTCATATCCAAATTTTAGTACATTTAACAAACATTCATTCAGAAGTATTATATTTCTTGCATAATTTTGAAAATTAATGAGGAACTTTCATTGTACATGATATGATGAACTTCTAAAATAAACTTTACAACCCAGGGATGCTTGAAACAGGAATCGGGAGTAATTTCCTGTCAGCAGTCAATAGAAGACAATTATGATTTCAAACGGAGAAAGTTACACTTAGATATTGTAGGTTTTCATAGAGAAATTAATGAATTTTCAAGTTTTTAGAGAAAACTAGCATATCAACCTTCACTTTACATAACGATTTATCAGGAGTAATAAGGATACGAGTAAAGACAGTCCAAAATCTAGTCAACTAGATGTTGAAATACCATATAATAAGCAATAATTCTCCGAGCATGAATTTTAAGGGTCATGTACAGCACCATCCAAAATATGCAAAAAAGTCAATTTTTCATTTTATAAATATTCAGATTTGGCGGAGCCAGAACATTTTTTAGCAGGAGGATAAGCTCAGCCAGTGCTGTTCAAGCAGCCAACAGAACAAAAATTTAAGAGGTATTTAAACTTCAAAATCAAAGGAAAAACTGTTCATTTCAACTAAACTCAATGGAAATGAGGTGATTTGCAAATATCTAAGAGATCTTGCAGGTATTTAAAAAATCTGTATCACAATTCGATGGATACTATTAATAAGCAATCATAGTCAAGTTATTTGCTTACAGAAATCTGCCTTGGAAGATTACATCGAATAAGTTACAAAACCTGAAAAATAATAATCGTGCACACAGGGTAGCTGTATCATAACAAGAGAGGGAAAGTTGACGATTAATTTCGACCAAACTCGACGGAAAAAGTGAAGGCTACAATTTACGGGGTGCTGATGATGTGGTGGCCTGAAATTATTTTATTTATAGTTACTCCAGAAGATGGTGTTCTCTCGAAATATTAAACTAGAGGCAAAAAGTTAACAGAGCACAAAGAGCCCTGCACACCATCAATCAGTATGGTATAAATATTAATAAAAGCAAAGAAAAAGAGCAGTAGAAAGACCGAAACGATAAAAATTGAAAAATGACAAAAAAATTAATCAACCCCTTGATATTCAGTAATCTCTACCATCGAGTCTGTTCAAGACATCTCTGGCCATTCATTATTAATAGGCTATATGCTAGTTCATACTGATACTGACAAGTTGACTATGCATAGTACAGTAGTCCATATTCAAAAGCACAACCATAGATATTGTTCTTAGAATATTATATTATATTGTTCTAGAATAATATCAAGCTGAAGTTAAATATTACATTTTTCACGATATCACTAAGAAGTAAAACTATTTTTTTCTTACCTCTCTTAACTAAGCGACAAACTTTTAAAGTATACTAATTTGTGAAAAAAATTTTGCTTTCATAAAAGTTACTTTCATAACCTGAACTTCTCTGTACCACCATGAATTCATCCTAAATAATCATGTTAAAAATCAAACACATTTAGTCGATTTTAGACATTCTTATTTTTTCTCAAAAAGTGTTTACAATTAAAAAAACGTCGAATAGATAATATTATCTAATTTGACAAAAGTTAAAATGATTCTGCTACTTTAAGGAGAAATTCCTAAAATAAGACACTTTTTAATGTAAAAGCAGATCTATGAATTAAGCTCATCTAACCTGACCAGGAACGATATCTTTAAGGGATATCACGGGAAACAAATTCTTGTGGAGTGCTAAAAAATGAGCTACAGTCGGATGGCTTCCTCTTGGTAAGCAAACGTAACACTTTAAGTTTGGTTGTTCTTCCTGCCAAAGGCGAGCTAAGCCAACTGCAGAGGCCAAACTTCAACATAAAAAAGAACTTTTAAGAAAATGCATACATATATTTATGCATGCATGTATTGAGTTGATATTCCATGAATCGATGATCCCCTTAACCATGTATTCTATTATTGAATAGCTGACCACTCCACCAACCTCTGTTTGCTCGTGTACATCGATTGATATCTGAAATCCTATATATTCAATTAACTGACTAGTATTAGTGTGACCGACATTATCAATTTATAGAATATCAACTGTGCATATGTACAAATGTGAATTATAACTTTGTACATAGCAAATTTGTTGGGACTACCGAATCAATTCGTTCCTTCGGAAATTCACTACATCCAAGAATACAAGTTGAAATCAGAAAAAAATATAACTTTTTTGTTTACTCGTTATACGTAAAAATTTGTTAAAAGTGAATGCGATAAATCCGAAAATTACTTTATTTCGAAAATTTTGTAGGAGGCATAAAAAAGATCAAAATATATTGATTTATTCGACTTAAACCGATTTTAGGCATAAATAGTTATAACTAGGCTAATTTGTGCTTAGTTGTTTTTTCTTTTGATTATTTGTGCACCACTTTGACCGGTTTCGCATATATAGATTTTAAATTACCCCTCTTCCAAAATTTTTATTAAAAACTAGAGTTTTTTTAAATCGTATTTTCATGCCTGTCCTCTATCGTATTTGAACTCCAAAATCAATGCCAGCACAGTAAATATTACTGTAAAAATATTTTGGAAAGTTACAATTTTCATTCTCAACTTGATTTGGTGAAATTTACGGCAAAGAGAACAACTTTTAGTATACTTTACTAAACCTGTCACAACCTCCAAATTTCTCCAATTCAAACAAAATTCGTCGTACCCAAAATAATCATCGTCAAATTTATTATTTCCGATATTTAGTGCATTTAACATAATGAATTATTTCAATATAAATAAATCATGCGATGACCTAAATTCTGAGGATAACACTTCCATAAGAAATTTTTCAGTATTTGCTTGGGCGATTCGAATCTTTCTTCCAATCTGATTGTTTATGCCCATTATGAAATACGAACATTTTAATGTCGTGCGATAATTATGCTGAAGAAAAAACAATAACAATGAATGGAAGCAAAGATCGAAATCTATTTTTGACTTCAATTCGAGGCTTTGAGTTCATTGTCAAATTTCATGTTGGGATTTTACAATCAATCATGTACCTGTCGAAGTCTGCAGTAGTATGTGTTAATACTACATTGATTTTTTCTACTTTAGCTAATTGCTCGACTTTTTCTTCTTCAGCAGGTTGTTTTAACGCTATATCGATGTTGACGTCACTTGATGAACTTCCATTTTCCAAGTTATGCTTTGCTTGCGAGTGCATTTTTAAGCGATACGAAAAACTGGCAGATTGCCCGACTCTTGGTATGAACTTGATATAGGACTGGAGAGACGAGACATGAACGATACTGCATGTAATAATTAAGCATTTTTAGGATGACACTCCAGCATAAACTCAACATACATGAAATTCAAGGATGCAGCTACTGCTGAAAGGCCATACCAACACCCAAAGAGCAGAATGAAAGCCTTAAGGTTGGCGCTATGATTAATTGATACACATGGTCTATGAAGTCTCATTGATGCTGTATTCTGTATCAAGGTCTGATAGCAATACTTTAAGTAATAAATTGTTTGATAAACGATGCCGAAAATATTGCAGAGATTGTATCAGCCAATCATCATTCATAATTTATAACTGATAGGCCAATCAATGCTTCTATAGTTTTACTGCAACTTGAAAGGAGAAACTATCCAAAAAAAGTACTAAACCGTTAAAACATATACCCAATTGTAAAACTGCGTAAAAAACAGCAATAATTCTGGATACTTCCTCATTAAGTGCTGCCATCTTCAACTTAAGGATGTGTCCAGGAAAACAAAGGACAGAAACAGATTTCAAAAAGTAAAAAATAACTCCTGAAAAAACATCCACAGGCATTGCTGCTCACGAGAAAAAGACCTGAATTTTATAAAATAAATTTTAAATTCAAATTTCTTCCATTCTCTTCCAGCAGATTAAATGTTAATCTGATTGAAGGAATGATTTGGATTTAGCCAATACTATGTAATGTGCTTTGCAAAACAATGGTATATATCAACTCATATTAATATTTCTCATTTTCTTACTCAATAGAAATTTTTTTACTGTTAATTTCAGGTTTGTTATAGGCTTAATATTTTCAAGCAGCTGCATCTTCCATGCCTTAATTTCAAATTCTAAATATCAATGCAGATGAAACAGAATTTTAAGATGTAAAATGTTTTGGTTCATAGTCATCCATCATTTTTTAGAATCAGCTGACTTATATACTCCAGTTGCATGAAATACTTGGGAAGAGTAATTTAAAATTTACTAGATGAGAACAAGCAAACTGAATTTTATTCAAACATTGCTGATCTTAAAAAAAACTGCAGCATTTTTAAACTCAAATTTAATGCCATATTTTAATATTCAAAGCTCATGATATTTCCAAAAATAATTTGAAAATAATCCACATAAAAAACTTGCTTCATCTAATGTCCCTAAAAAAGTAAACAAATTCATAGCATTCTTCTAATAGATTAAAAAACACATAATGCATGAGAAATGTATCTGGAACAACAAGCTACAAATGAAGCATAAGAAGTTTTTTGTAAATTTGTTTCAACATCTTTTAAAAGTAAGAAATTTTGATCTTGAGTCATAGCCCCATGGTTTTTTTTTACATGAGTTAAAATTAGATGATTTGGACTATAGTGCTCTATTTAGTGTTAGATTGAAAAAATGTTTTCACTACTATATCACATAAACTTAAACTTAGTGTAATACAAACAGACATTTAGACATAAATCATACAGTATATACTACTGCATTGCTTGAAGCAAACTCTAGCAACGCAAGACAGACAATTATTCAATAACATGATGGACCAGCAGTAATTGCACTGTGGCACTATTCGATTGGCTAAAGTGAGAACATGATGTCAGCAGTTAGAATTCTTAAACTAAGAACAGAAACAATGACACAGCTAACATAGTTATAGGATTAACTGTTAACC
Source organism: Vaucheria bursata (assembly GCA_032358265.1). Lineage (NCBI taxonomy): Eukaryota > Xanthophyceae > Vaucheriales > Vaucheriaceae > Vaucheria > Vaucheria bursata. The sequence continues at coordinate 78,330 of JAULBW010016116.1, read as the reverse complement.
ATTTAATTGCTAACAGACACTTGTTAGGAACTAATTTGTTTACAACAATTAGTTCTTAAGGGAATTACTCTTTTAAAAGTTATTTCATTTTAGCTGTATTATTTTGTGACTCTCCAGATGGATTGGCATTGAGACTTTGTTTGTTGTGTTGCTGAGTGTGTTTTTTATTCACTCTCAGCAACGTAATTTATGTTTGTATAATGTTACCACGCTTTTATAGTTGTTGTGTCCTTCTTGTTACTACCTTGTCAACTGTATTCATAATAATGCTCTCATAGCTGCGGATCCTGATCTGGATACAAAGTAGTTCTTAAATTCCTGGACAAGTTGTTTGCAATTCAATAAATTTTCTCCGGGTTCCCAGCTATTGCTCTCCACAGGATAACCTTTCCACAAAACTAAAAACTTCTTTTTGTTGCCAATCTTTTTCCATCTAAAATATCCTCAGCTTCAAAATATTCATTGGCTCTATCAAGGATTACAGGTGAAGGTTGGACTTGTACAAATCTTGGATACAAATTCTCCATTGGATGAAGTAATAGGACATGAAACACATTATGCAATCTGCTCATAGTCCAAAGTAATTGTAAATGGTAGAAAACTGGATTTATTCTGATTATCTTGAACAAACCAAGTTTTTTCTAGTCTAATATAACAGATGGTCGTTGAGTCTTAATAAATCTTTGATTCAAAAAGGCCATCTCTGTTAGGAATTAACCGGTTAACGGTTAATCCTATAACTATGTTAGCTGCATCATTGTTTCTGTTCTCAGTTTAAGAATTCTGACTGCTGACATCACGTTCTCACTTTAGCCAATCGAATAGTGCCACAGCGCAATTACTATTGGTCCATCATATGATTGAACAATTGTCTGTCTTGCATTGCTAGAGTTCACTTCTAGTAACGCAGTAATATATACTGTATGATTTATATTTAAATGCTTGTTTGTATTACATATACAAGACATATTTTTAATGCTCTCTTTTACATCTCTATATTATTTTTAATCAAACTTCTAAACATAAAAAATGCAAACTTACATTTGATATAAGCAAGGATTTATGCCAGCAATAAAACCAAATATCAAATTTTGGAATATGATTAAAGGTTAAATTGAAATATGAGTATTAAATGAAAATGAACTTAAACACTTCAGTACAATCACTTTCCACAGTTGCCCCAGTTAATTGACAGGGCAGTATTTTTTAAGAACAGTTGCAATTAAAATTTTTTTTATTTCCAATAAAACTGCTAATTTGTAACTTTGTTTTATTTGTAGTTTTTTATTAACTTGCATAAAAATCTTTTTAATATGAATATTGCTTTTTTGGTAGTTACTGATTGTGTTATAAATTAATGTTACAGCAATACTTGCCTTTTATAACTAGGTCATTAATATCTACTTCCAAAAGCCATCAATTGCCTATGATAAATTGGCTATTATTTAGTTCATGCTTTTCAGATTTAGTTATATAAAATTAAATTACCTTGGTTGAAACAGATCAAACATCAATAAGAATATGATTGCACTAATTTAGATTCTCAAGCAAATATTCATCTATATCTAGTTATAAGGTACATAGAGTTGTGAGACAATAAAATGGTAGAGTACTTGGAAAAGGTTGATACTGAAACTGTACTTCCTTGTGATGACTATTTAATGTACAAATTATTCTACATTGACATCATAAAATAATTTCAAAGATTGACTTTGTAACTTGCAAAGTAAAAGCATTTGTTGATATTTTTTGTAGATACTTTTACCTTGCATGCCTACATCAGCACTAACAATTGAATGTTACAGCTAATGTGATTGCTGTGTTGAGAAATGAAAAATTTTAACTACAGTTTAACAGCAAAAAAAGTGTAACAGCTCTGCAAAATATAACATTGGTGCATGATGAAAAGAAACATAAAACTGGGATGGGGGAATATGAAATTTAATGCATTTTATTGACAAAATTCTTATTAGTACATTTACATTGGCATGTTAGTCCAGGCTACCTAACTTGTTGGGGCTTAACACCACCAAGTTCTTTTAAATGAAACTGTGGAACTACATCATGCTATGGAAGTTGGAAACTTTGAAAACTAATGACATCATAAACTGCCTAACACAGTTCTAAAGAAGCTCACAGAATTTCTCCATAAAAAGTGTTTTGACAATTGCATTTATCTTTTGTTGAATGCTACTTGCATACATACTAAATGTAAATTTTAGGAAATGCATGTCATTTGAGTTTGCTGGATGTGTTGTACAGAGTCTTTAATTGGCATTGATGGCTATACCTGGTAACTTTAAAAACTCAATATGAAGTTGCACTGGACAATTTGCACTTGTTAGGAATGAATTCTATTTTCATAGCTGCGGTTAGTTTTCATTTATGACATTCCAAGTAAATTGGCTGCACAGATGCCAGTAGGGTTATATATTTTGCTGTATTGATGAAGTTAGCTCACTTCTATTGACACAATTAGTGCATGATAAATACACATATTTCTGTCACAGTTTCTTGTGCTTTGTTGTGTTTCATGTTTCTAACATCACTAGACTTGGTACACACCAAAAAATCTATGGATCCATCAAATCCTTTCTTAAAAACATTCTAAACGTAGTACCAAATTATTGAAAGTCTGGTCTTGACATTCTGTACACTTTTTGATAAGTCATATAAGTGTAAGAACTTTTTTACACTATGAATAATATTTGGGCATACATATGCAGTGATATCAGAAACTCTCATGTTATCCCCAAACTTGAATGCATTGGTTGCAGGAAAAGTAAACTTTGCAGATTCTGCAGTACATGTCTTTAAATTGTTAAATCTGTCCACCCACATCTCCCAGGGCAATACATGTTTGGTGTTCTTTGGTACACTGATCAAAACTATGTTGACAGGATAGAAAGGTTCATAGAAGTTGATATCTATTGGCATAAAATAATTCCTGCCAATATTAAACACAGGAAGTTTATGCCATGATGTATATGGATGGCAAAAAGCAGTTAAATGGTTGGTTGAAATTGTGGTATAAAATTAAATACAATTAAGTGTAAGGGTTTCCTTGATGCCAAAGTTATGGAACCTAACCTCTAGGATTTAACTGAGTGCAATACATTCACAGCCACTTGTATTGCAACTTGATGTCAAGTTCTGATTAGAATATTTACTTTGGCATTCTTAACTAATGCCAGATGGCCGTGTTTCAGACATAAACAAATGTATTATAGCATCATGCAGATCTAGATTAAATCAGCAAGATATGTTGGCATGACTTATTTGGCCAACGTGGAGCCATTAAAGATCTTCAGCAGCAAAGAAAGCTGTATCTGTGTTTAATATAATTCACCAACGGGATCCACAGTTATGAATGTAAGGTAAATCTTTAACTAGCATCATAAAGTTTACATGATCCATATTTAATAGATTCCCAACCATGTTGGATATATTTTATTTTGGAACAAGGTCACTTATGCTAAAAATGGGCTGATGAAAAGGGGTGAGCATGTGGCCATAGTGCTGGGCAACCAAGGTAAACGGTTCTGTACCTAGTTTTAAAAACAACTCACATTTTTTCAATCAGCTGATTATTAATCAAATAGCCTCTCATTAATGATTAGAATGAAAGCAGTGAGTATCCTTCATATAGTCTGATAAATAATTTAAAAAATGTTTGCTTTTTTAGTATTCAAATAAACATAATAGGTACAATAAATATATCTTTTTCTATGTCTTATTAAAAACTATTTTGTTAAGGATAAATTAGTCTCATACCTTTAGAACTTAAAAAGTACTTGTAAACCAAATTAATGAAAAATAATTAAATTATAATTAACAACAATGTCATTTGTTAACTTTGCTGAATGAAATTATATGTACCATGTTAAAAACTTTCATAAAAAATGATTTTTGATTAGTTACAATTAAGATTGCAAATGTATTGAAATTTGATTTTGCAGTGTAAAGAAAAAGTTTTTTGTAAATTTACAGAAATATGATATTCAACCAACAAAATGCCAAAAATTAGTTAGACAGTTAATGAAAACTTGGCGTTCAAGCAGTGAAATGTACAAACTTTACAGGGCTTCTTGCATTGAAAGTAACAAGTGTTCTTAGAAGTAACAGACTGCATAACAATTCTTTACATGTTCAATTTGACAAAATTCTAGTCTAACAAAAAAATAAAATTTATGATGATTGATTTGACAACAAGAATTCAAGTCAATATTGATTGATATTTGTTTGGGTACCAAACAATTTGTATTGTTTCTAAAAAAACTACAAAATTTTTAATAGTGCAAATTAAGATTAATGGAAAGCAAAATGTATCAATTATTTCATAAACTTTCTTTGATTCAAATACTAAATAGATTAGTGTCTAATGCACTACTTTTTGCTTTTTTTCACTCTTTATTTTATTTAGATATTTTAATGGTTTTTTTATTCTGCATTAAGTTTGAGAAACTAAAATGAAATATTTTGTCTGTTAAAATAAATTATGCAATTAGACATCCAGTGGTATTTGAAGGAATCTCATATCAGCTATTTTGGCTTACAATTAATTTACAAAATAAATAAAAATTTTCAATTTTATTTTTATTGTTGCAGCTTAAATTCAAAGAACACTCCTGCATTAACAAAATAGGTAAGCAGCAATGAAGTAATCTCTCAGTTTATTTGTCTGGACTGTGGACAGTTTAATGAGTACTTTTTGTTTAGTTTACCTTCCATTAGTAGATGTTGCTGTAGACACTGGGCATTAAATTTGTCACCACAAACACTTTCTTTAAAAAACACTTTGAAAAAGAAATAGTGCAACAATGATAGTGACTGCGGAATGGGCAGAAGTAAATTTACTTGCTTTGTATCTACAGAATAATTCAGCAAACATAGTAGAACTGCGCATTTCATTAAGTGCTGAATGCAGCTCTAATATTTTTGCATTATTTTTGTTTTCAGTTCTGCATATTTTTTAAAAATCTGGCATGGTATTGTCTCAGTCCTTGCCTCTGTCCAATTTTTGGGAACAACTTGGCAGCCAGTATACTTGAGCAAAAATAAATTGTGATAATACAAAAAAAACTTCAGTCGTATAGAAAAAGGACATCTTCAAGCTGTATTCAAGCCATGTCTTAAATATCCATACTGGCGCACAATATTTACGGGATTGTTGAAGCAGTTAGCATTAAAAAAATTGATGTAAATTGCAAAATCTAGAACCCCACAAAGTATAATTCATTTCGTAGTGGTTGACCATTAAAAAAGTACTTTTTCAAGTTATAGAAACTTTAAAAAAGTAAAAGTGCAGCTGCACTGAGTATGAAATAAACTTTTCAACTAAATCTGAGATATAGTCAAATGGGAAACAGCTCGCACAAGAATTACGATATTTTTATCTAGGTATTAAGCATAAACAAGATGCTAATGAAATTTAGTTATGCATTACTTTTTGACATGTCTGACATATCGCAGAAATTTTTTTCAGTCAATAATTAATTCTGATCAAAATTCCAATTTCAATTTCAATCTGCAATAAAAAAATTAAGAACTTATCAAATTCAGTTTCAGTGATGAAATTGCATTTTAATTAATGTTGTTGATGAATTTTAATTCATTTCAAATTTTCATTTTACGCCATATGCATTGAATTTTTTCTTAGTGCATGCCATTTTAATTCACAACTCTTACAGACAATAATATACGGAAATTATATATATCTTTCAAAGTAATAAGGTTTTGTATGTTTGAAGTTGCGTAGGAATATAAATTTAAATCAATTTTTATAAAATAAATTTACATAATAATAGTAAGAAAAAGTGCTATGATCTGATGCTACATTTTTTAGAGCTGATTAGTTTTTCTCAATTTTTGCCAACCACTCCTACTTGAATGACAGCATGTTTTGATAGGACAAAATTGACTTAAATTGAGTAAAAACTGTAAAATTCCCACTTTTCGTATCGTGCAATGATACGCTAAATTGAAAAAAATTAGGTTCTGATTACAATAAGTTACTTGGATATAGCAAATGCGTCGGGACTACCAAATTTTTGTTATAATTGAGATTCATTACATTTGGCGATTTGAATCTGAAAATGGAAATAAATAACTTTTCCTTTTTTCACTGTAAGTAATAGTTTATGAAAATTTGTTATATCTGAAGCAATTATGTACGTATTCTATTTTATTAGAGTAAATGGGTTTTTCTCAATTTTCGCCAACCCATCATTGCGGCAACAGCACATCCTAACAGGAAAAATGCTAAGAATGCGACTGGCATTCTCCATCCTAAAGCATTTCGTGATGCAGTCATTAAACCATTGTCAACTACTTGTTGAAGTCGATCTTCGGCAAGAGCAACCTAATAACAAAAATAAAATAAATAATTTTAATTGGTCAAACAAAAATAACAAGTTTGAAAAGACACTTCTATTGGTTCACATAGATTAGAAAACCCAGTCATTATTCTAGTACTAAAGTAAATATTAATAGCTCAAAGTATAGACCAACTAGCAGTTAACTACTCTAAGCATCATTTTTTTAATGAATTTCACTCTTTTTTCAGGTTTCACGGCTTTATTAATTGTGTAAAGGGTTCAAAATGAAAAGAGTAAATGACTAGTCGTCGACTACCTTTTGTGCTAGATTTTTCAGGTGCATTTCAAGCAAATGTTCTTGACTCCTCAATGCCAAAGCACTTTCCGATGTTGACTGTTCTAAAGATATCTGCAAGTATCAAATTGAATAAAACAATAATTAAGTCTATTTGCAATAATATTGTGGAAATGAAATTGTTTTACGCCATTATATAGAATAACATACCGAATAATATACATATATGTACCTGAAAAATATGATATCTTATTGTAATTTGCATAATTTATTAACCACTTTTTAAAATTGATCCCAACTTAACCATCAAATGGGTTAAAAACTATACGCTAACTGCTGGAGCCAAAATTTGTGGCTTTCCCTCAAGTGACGACATGGAATATTTATATATGGATGTATCTAGATGTATACATGTACATACCAATTCGTGCTCCATATGATGCTCAACTAGATCTAATTTCACCAGCAAAACATTGAGATAAGTTTCTAGCCGCGACATGCGATCCTAAATCCAGCAAACATACCTCGAATTAAACAAATATATACAAATACAGAAAAACATAAAATTTGAAGAATATACCAATTTTATATGAATAAAATGATTCTAATAATTTTAGACACGAACTTAAAATTTTTCATGATGCCGCACATATTTATATATATGTTTACATGAAAATTATCATCAAATCATTAGATAAAATAAAATTGGCTAACAAATATTTCAAGAATTTTATTTCAATTTATCCTTAAAAAACTATTCTTTTTCAGCATTGCAACAGAACTTGAATTCTGTTATTGGTTTGATTATTTTATTAACGGCCATCAAAATTATTCTGTAGATTTTGTTCTAGAACAATTGTAATATGAATAATATTTATTGTTTTCTCATTATTACTCGTTTTTACATTCACTTATCAAAGATGGAATGCTCAGCTTAAACACAAAAAAAATCAAAATTCTAAGATTACAAAACTGTTATTTAACCTGTATACTCATTTCATCAACAGGTAATGCTTCTTTTCGTTCCCCTTCGCCTTTTTTTTCTGTTTGAACATTTGAATCTAGAGATCCCAGCCCGATTCGGGCTCGCTCGGCCTCTCCTACATTTGCTGAATTATCATCGCTATAAACGTTGAATATTGAAATAATTTACACCGTTTATAAAACAAAAACAAAAGATGCTATAATACAAAAAATAGGCATAGTTGTAAATATAAACAAGTTAAAATACTCATCGATTTGCATGATATTAAGATTATTTGATGCTCTATTTGCATGGGCATGGAAGTATGTATGTTAGTACCTATAAACCTCGATTCTAATAACATCATGATTGTCTGCTAATTCGCCAGTGCTAGCTGTAGCTCCAATGTGTGCCTCCTTGAGCCAATTTTCTTCCAAAGGTAAAGGAATCTAAGACAAATGTATATTTCAAAGTTTTTCGGCCTTTGTACTTCAAATTAATCACATGTTTAACGTACCACTTTCGTAATACGAAAATGAAGCAAACTTATTCCATGTATCATTATACTATTTATCATCCTAGAATGTATACATATATATATATATATATATTGATGATTGTAGACTCTAAATAAGTAATTCAAGTACTAGGGACATTTCCTAGCTCACAGTAAACTGCAAATTATATAATATGCTCGCTTTAGAAAGAATATTTCAATATAAAACGAATAAACGAAAAAATAACATAGTACCAAGTTCAACTACAGATTTTGGAATGGAACGAATCTATCAAGCCAAGTGCATACCCAAAGATATATATATATTACCCAACATACGCATCTGTACATATGGGCATTATATACATATAGCAATACTTATTTACCAAAATCTATCCCTCCATACAGATCAGCATATATACATATCTAAAGGTACATTATTTACCTTCACACATTGATACCATTTTCCCGACCCATTCGCATCCACTAGTACATTGAGCTCATTTCCTACAATCGAAATCTGGAAAAATACATATAAACAAAAAGCATGAAATACTAAAAATATACAGTTCTAAAGGAAGTAATTATGAAAACATACGTACATATGATATATAAAATTCTAAATACATAATCCATAAGATTTTTTAATAACTGATAGCATGTACGATGAATGTAATAAAAAAAGCCGATTTTGAGCTTACAAAAATTCACTTAACTTTGCTTATAATTCCATGTAAATTTACAAATCATGTGGTACAACAATTCGAAAATCCTTAGTTTAGCCCTTTAGCCAAATTTGGGCCTTTACATGCCTTTTCTACAGCATTTAGTTGCTGATCAATCACGACCTTTCATATTGTAAATTTCCTTGGAGAATGGCAAAAAATAAATTTTTTACTCACTTTGGCCTTTGAACTGGCTTTTCCCGCATGAAAATCGTCTCTTTCTTCGTACCATCGAACCATTGATGCACAGCCAGTAGAGCTCTCGATAAGAGGATGAATTTCTGTCTGATTTCTAAAAAATTTGTATATATATAAATGGAATTATTCGATATATATAAAATAACTGATTAAAATAAATCCCAAAGTTACACATAACATATGATGTTAATAATCTTGGTGAAAAAATATTCATATCACCCTTAAAGAAATCGACATACATTGAATAAAGAGTTGTAATTCTAGCGCGAAGCTGCAAAAAAGTTGAATCTAGATGTAGAAAAATAACAGATAAAATTAAAAAACAGTTACTATGAAAAGTTCAATTTCATGCATAATTCCATGAGGTATTATTGTATGGAAAAATTCCATATTAAGGTAATTGTACTGTATATTTAGTTTATGGGACAGAATTTTTATACAAACGAATGCAGTTAGCTGCATAACGTAATTTAACGCACCTATCATTAACAACAACAGTAACATCTTTATGCTTAGGCATATCTGCATTAACATAGGTGTCGAATATTATTCCAATACCCTTAAATTTAGGCTCAAATCCATGAAAATCTCCAAGTGGCCATTCGTTCCATGAATGATAAGGGTTGTCGCCATCATCGAAGTAATCCATTCCTCCTAGATATGCAAACATACATATATTGTAAATATAGCATACTGATATAGATATACATATAATCTATTCTACCTTTACAAAAAGTTTCAATCTGCAAAATGAATTTTGGCAAAATCCATTACGATATGTTTTTGACTAAATTCGACTAAATTCATGTTAAATCTGCTAGTAGCAGTCTGAAGACTTTAACTGTAAGTCATCGTGCAAAAATGCAAACATTCAAGAAAATGTTACTGTTCTGATAATTTCGTATATATATGAATGTATAACGGTTAAACACATTTTTTTCCATAATTCATTTTCTATTGTATTTATATATTGCAACTTTTGTTTAAAGTATTGGAAAATTACACAGATTCAATATTAAATTGCTTGTTAAAAGAGTACAGCAATTTCAAATATGATTTAAATGCATTTTTTAATGCTATTTAGGAATACAAAAATAAGGTTATGAAAAATTTGATTTTCAATTTCTCTCGAATATAGCACATATGCTTTATGTAGTCAAGTAAATTATGAACAAAATATAGATCACTTATAAAGACTTTATGCTGCACAACTTATGACATGAACTTGAAGTATCTAATTCATTGGATTCACACACAGGTCACCTTAACAGTTCAGTTTGTTATCTGTATTGAATGTATCACTGAACATGAATCTAATTGAGTTGAATATAGACTGAGTAAGCGTAAAGCGCAAAATATCCATTACAAGATTATCCAACTGCTTCATATTTATTCGATTTTTCTACTGTAATCAAACATAACACCCTGGGGTTGTATTTGAACAGCATCATTAAGAATCCTATTCGGCTTGAATGATTTTACTTTATAAATTGATAAAATAAATCACACAAAATAGTTATTAACCGAATATAACACTTGAGGTTTATAAACGAATTCAGTAAAAATTCAATTCGAACAGTATCTTCAAATTTTTCATAAATATGGTTCGATTATAACATATCGGTGTTGTATTCAAGCAGAGTTACAACTGAATCTACTTGTCAATATCTAAAAACCAAAAATTGAAGTTAAGTTGAACGATCATTACTAAAACAAGTAGAGCCATGGGTAAAAAATTGGCAATTATTCATATTTTTGAATACAACACTTATACGTACTATTCTATTAAGATACCAGAAGCATTATATTCGAATAGAATCCCCAGGTATTACATTTGGGACATTCAGTAGTGCAGGAATACATGTACTACAATTGTTGCAATCTAGTAGACTAGTATGATACACAAAACAGTATAAAATATAGTTGACTATTATCATATTTCTAGAGTGTCTTTATTCCTGCAGTTCTTGCATGTTACTACCACATCGCTCAGTTCATAGTGAAACTTAAACTAGAGAAATATATTTAAATTAAATCGAGGAATCACTTTAAAAGTAGATTTATTTTAAAAAGTTCCTCTTACTATAGTAAAAATCATCATCCCATAGAGTATCGTGCTTTTTGTACGGCTCTACTACCCAAATAGCTAGTCCATCGCCAAACAGCTTTTTAGTTTTCCCACTAATTCGAAATTCCACGATAATCGTTGCCTCCGAAATTCCTATAATAATAAATATATATATATATATATATCCATGCATATAGAGAAACATGCATACATTAAAATGCATTATGCAGTGTAAATCTAAAAGATATAGTATCTTCGAAATTCTAAACAATCGCTGCATTAGTGAATCTACTGAAACTAATAAAGCTTAATATTTAGTTGAGTATGCAAAAAAATCAACTAAAATTAAGGTCATTCAAAAATAAGAATAATATGATAAATGAAAATCAGCACAATGATAAACTTTATAAAAATGAGAGCATCAAGAATTGAACCAGAGACATCATGATTATTATGCAAAGAAAAACTCAAATTTTTCATTGTTTACTTGTTTTTAAACAAAAATGAAAAAGTGGGGAAAAGTCTTTAACGAAAAAGGAAAAATCGAGAAATTTTCATATTTTTCTTACCGAGAGGAAATTTCGACCACAATGATCCCCTCTTACTGGCCCTGAAAAAGCGAAAAATGATAGAATAAGTACTAATAATATATATATGTATATATATATGTTATAATAGTACCAGAAAATATGAATGATAGCTCTGCCTTTACATTATATACTTACATATTAATTCGTATTGAATAACAGCCATTGAAATTATTCCTACAATATTGTTATAGAATAATCTTAAATTAAAGTTAACTATCGTATTTTTTACATTCAATAAGTTATTTAGCTATTTCTCGTGTACTACCTAATCAATAGATTCATCATAAAAGAAACTTAAACATAGGATTTTAAATAGGATAAATTTAGTTAAATTCAACAAGAAAATTATTTAAAAAAATATTTTCAATTCAACATGCTCTTTCTAAATGCCATACTATACTGAGGAAATCTATTGTAGCCAAAGTTAAAGTTACTAATGAAATTAAAGAATAATTTTTTATGGCATTTTTGTCTAAATTATCAAGATTACGTTGTCTAAAATGAAATTTCAACCAATCAGATACTCCAATTTCATCCTGAGGTCATCAATTTTATTTTTTTATTGATGCAGTATAATCATCTTAAGTCGTCAGCGTATGCCAAAGAATCTTGAGAAAAGGGTACATCGAAGCAATAAATATATGCGTATATAATAGCTTTTCTACCTTGACTCCTAAAATTCGATCACGATAGAAAAGTCACAGTAAATTAGTGTCAATTTATATGAAAGGAATAGTTTTTAGTGTCTTTTTCCATTACTCTGACCTTTCGTTTGAGACACATTTCCGGGGACAGTATAGACATCTTGTGAATGATTCAAAAGTTGATTGCCCCAAATTCTAAGAGATACTTAGTAAAGGGAAGTTTTAGGTCGAAAAATTTATTGAATTGTTTATAATGTAACAGAACAACATCGAATGCATTACCTATCTGGAGTGAGTCGAACAAAGTTTTTAGCGATTTTTGTAACTCCGTCAATGGTCCATCCGTGACTAACAATTCTCCCTCCGGCTCTGTCATGAGTCTCGAAAGGAGGTGAAAATGATAATTTATCTAGTTTTTCTGCGCTGAGTTGAACTAGACCACATGTACAAGCGAAAATTATATAAAGCTTCATGACAACTGCAGCAGGGATTACTTGCAAATAATCATATGCTCAACCATTGCACGAAACATTCCTACAAAATAATTTGTTAAACAAATGAAAAGAGCAAAGAATTATGATGATATCGCAATCGAAAAACATTGAATGAACTCGTGGAAACTTCATGAGCTAACCGCAAGTATAAAAAAACAAAATAGTACTGTGTTGGATCGGAAGTAAGCAATGGAACAATGATGCGAGCATTTTTTTAAAGCTATCAAGAACGAATAAATATGATATGGAGTGCGACTCACATGACTCGGAGTTTACGAAATCTCAGACCTTGAAAAAAGAACGAATCAGGTTAACCGGTTAGGCACTCAACCATAAAGAAAGGCAAATACGATTTTGCAGTCCAACTCTTAGATACTCCAGTTGTTGAAACGACAGACTCAATTCTGAAGCACACTATGAATCAATGTTTAAAATAAAGTTTGCGATAATCGATCATTTACGTTCATAAACATTTGATTTACAACGATTCAGAAATCTGAAATATTTCAAGTTTAAAGACAATCCCTCTCATAGGATGCACTAAAACAGCGATATGATTCGTAGTGTGTCATCATGGGCTATCCGTCGTGGAGCTTCTGGTCCGTCTGCAGTTAAATCTATGCTGCCTCGAAGAGGTTTGGAAGAATTCATTGATCGATCCACTCCAAAAGGGGAGGATCCTATTGCAGGTAGTGTCGTTGAATACTTGTCTCAGTGATCATTGGTTAAAAACTTGCGACATTCAGAAACACTTTGTCTTCCGTAAGGCGTAAGAGTTAGGAGTTCTTGAAAAGACTTGTTTGCTATTGATTTGACGATGTGTCAGGCTGCCCGCCATTTTCTCTAATAAGATTTTATATTTTTTGGAAAATCTCCTAATATTTCAATCATTACGATCGAAGTTACTTAAAATTATTAAAAATTTCTTAAGCTGGCTGTTTTCGGAGTTCTTATTAGACGAGACATTACTAAAATTTGTGTTAATATATGAGTGTCACCTATAAATGACATAGGGCGTGCCTGGACTGTCGTGGAGCTGCGTCAAAAATCGTTCGATGACTTACATAAGCTCTGGTGGGTGTTATATAAAGAGAAAAACATGCTTCTCACAGAAAAATTAGTGGTAAGCTGTTAATTATCAGATTTCATAATAATGGAAATTTTGAATTGCTAATGCGCTGCCCTTTGAATATTTGAAAAAATAAAACTTTATGTTCTATCCACCTATTAGTCTTTTCTTATAATTACCAATAAGCTTTTTCCAAGTTTATTTTTTTATCACGTGCTATTCTTGAATCAGAGTGCGAAAAAATTTAATTTTTAGTGAATATTTTCAGTTTGCTGAAAATTTATCTTACAGCTCAGATTTTGGGTTGTGCATCAATAGGAAGAAGTTATTTTAAATTGCAGCAATCTAATTGGTTGAGTGTACACTTCAGATGTAATGAACTTGTTGGATTACCAAATTAATTTATTATATCTAAAAATCTGAAGCTGAACTTAGCACAGTATGGCCTTTTGTTTATTTACTATAAGTGAAATCATTAAAATTAAATTCATTGCATCCAATGCTTACTATATTATATCTAAGATTGAAGAAGCTAAATCCTAACTCTCAAATGCACCAATGTTAAAACGAAAAAATTAATTTATAACTGTTCTGTGTTTAACTTGTCTTATTGGAGGCCTGTTCGGGGCACCCTAATATACACCATGCATCTTATTTAGTCACCAAATTATTGAATTTTATACAGGCGAGGAGAAAAGGAAAAGGAGAAATTAGATCTCCAGATCGAGCAATTAAGGTAGGAAACCTCTATAGAGCAATAAAATTTTAACTTCTAACTATAAACTTTACCTGGATAAAACAAATTGTATTGACAGTTTCAAAGCATAAGCAAGTCACTTTTAATGGAGGATCTGAACAGGCACTGACACTGAAATATGTCTTTTCAGCTCATATTGAGTTCATTTTATGCTGTGAAGTCATTCGAAGAATAATTTGAGAAAGGTTCAGAATAATAGGTGAAAGGTTTAGCAATATACACTATAGAATTACTATAAATTCTACATGTATGCTTTGTATTTGAATGTTAACACATACTCTTTTAAATTGCTTTTTATGATTCAAAATATTTTTTGTATGCAAGATAATTCGCATGCCACAATAAGCATATATGTTTTAATGCATTAATTATGTGGGTTAATAAGTGACTAAAAGAATAAAGCTAAAAAGCATATGAAAAAGAATTGAAATTTCACCCGCAAGTATTTTATTACCATATCTGCATAGCAATGCTAGCTATTTTTGGTCTATCATCAGTACGCAACTATAGATACTCCTCATTGATGAGATAGGCTAGAGCTAAATACTGTTAACTACAGGAATTCCATGTAATATATATAAATCTAGGCAAATAAATAATTGCCGAATTTTTTTCGCTTTCTCATAAAATTTTATTCTGAATATTTTTAGGTGAATAAATCTATAAAAGCTGTTCGACATGTAGTTGATGAAAGGGCAAAATTTAAAGCAAATAAAGATGCTGAAAAGCTACAAGAACAAAAAATGGCAAAGGTAGATTTGTTCATTTTTTATTTGATTAGTCACTGTTCTCATTTTTAAATTTGATGCATATTAACGAATTGACACAAATCATAAAGTTTTTTAATACATATGCATAAAATTTTAAGAATAATAGATATGTCACTGATGAAAGAGGATTTGAAATGGCAACTATACACATACTATAATGACCTTTGAGCTTGTGATGCGTTCATTTTTGTCGAAAAATTGAATTCCAGAATATTTTCTGAAAGGTTCGAAAAGGTTTGGAATAATTTAGTGGCCAATTTTTACACATATATTCACAGAAATATCATTGTTACCTTTCAACGGTGCTATAGTGGCATAAAGTATCACATCATAGTCGTTTTGTGGTAAATTTTTTCTGAAACTGTCCGATATCTATGCGTATGAGTCGGCATGTACATATCATGTAAAAGTTTGCATAGGAAAATTTATTTTAAACGAATTTTCGCTTATAAAGACTTGTTGAAAACACTTTTTACCGAGTTCAGATTTTCGGATATAAAAAACTATTTTGGTGGTTCTGAAAAATTCATTTCAACCAAAGTGTACTCCACAGTGTATAATCTCAAAAAAAAGCCACAACTTCACAATAAAAATTTCAATTCGTTCAGAAGTTCGAGTCAGGTTTCCCCCCAATGTATTTATAGTGTTTGAGACTCAAAGCAGTCCTTTAAAGGAAGATTTGAAGTTTAATTTTGTTGATGAAAGAATTTATTTTTACCGATAGACTTTAAATTCAAAGTTGCTGCCATTTGAATATGAATTTGTGATATTTATCCTGATTCTATATTTTTCGAAATACTTTTACTTTTTTAATAAAATCTCTTAACAGCTTGATTGAAACCAGTATGTTTAATTATTATCCAGTTTTTTTGATAATTTTATTAGCATATAAAATAGCAAAAAATTCGAATTAATCACGTTAGTCAGAACCACTACATTTATTTGTGATAGCTAAAAATATGAAACTCAACTTTGATAAAGTATGACCTTTACTTGTAATAATAGTTTGTAATATTTTCAATCAATTTCGTTATGACAGGCTCATCGTTCATGTTTCGATTGTACGTTTACATATGTCTGTGCGCTCATTATTTCACTTGTTTTCCCATATTTCAAGTTTTTGCATAAATATGCTTCAAAGAACATGTTTAATACACGATTATCAATCTTAACTCATCACATTTTTTTTCAAGTTTTTGGCAGTACGAGCTGCTGCACTTGAAAGAGGAGATGCCCCCAAAAATGCACCTGATGTCATAGCTGCTGAAAAGGCAAAAAAAGAAGCCCTAGAAAGAGAAATGAACAACTCTGATTTGCTCTAATGAGATACTGAAATGTTTTATATATACTATTTCTGCATCTAAAAATTTATTTGAAAGAATCTATATTATGCTAAGATGAATATGAAATATATTTTGGACATAGCCCATGTGTCAGAAAATCACTGAATTGATTTGTTGTATTCTAAAAAATCTAGTTGAATTTGTTATTATTTGAATGTTTCGTTTATTCACTTAAAATACAAATTCTTTAAGAGCGAGTTGTTACGTTCAAAGTTAACTGCAGTTATAAAGTTATGTCGAAATGATCTATTTTGACGGGTATAATTATATATGAAATATATATCGAAGAAGTATTGTTTGTAAAACTGGACGAGGTTTGTTCGAATAGAACAATTAATGAAAAATCAAAATTATTCATTTTCTATAATTAAATGAAAAGATTTGATACTTTGATTTCGATGGATGAATGACTATTGTTTTATTACACTGGAAGAGGTGTTTCTATAGAACAATTAGTGAAAAAATTAAATTTTATTCTTTTCTATAATTGAATGAAAAGATTTAATACTTTTTTGTTAGCTAGATAAACTTATATGATGAATTTCACAGTGTCAAGAGAGAGTTTTTATCATGCATCAAGTTTCCTGGTACATTAGTCCCAGATTGTATAAAATTTACGGTTGAAATAATCAAACTGGCAACAAAAAATTGTCAATCATGTTTGCATTGAAAAAGTCTAAAAATCAATGAAGAAATTTCTGACTGAAGATTTATAACTTCCATCCTGGACTGTGTTTCTGAATATGTCCGAGATCACACAAAATTGAGTAGAAAGTATTAATAATTGGCAAAAATAAAATTTGACAACACTTTTAGGAAGTCAAAATATGCCTCGTATTTTACCCATAAGTTATAGTTTTGTTATACATAATATCTTATTAAGCATTACAAATAATTGTAACCATAGTTTTTCTAAATAAAAAGGAATGGATTCACTGGTAATCTATTTGAAATGTGCAACAAGAACTGAATGAAATCTAAGAACAAAAGCTCATGTATCATGTTGGCATACTTTTCATATCAATACATAAATATTTTCATATTAGCACTGAGCAAACAACTATGCAATATAAATATAGATTTGTGTCAACATAATGCTTACAGCACCTTTTTATTCAAAAAATTTTAGCTACAAATTTTAATTTATACTTTACATTATTTTTAGGCTAGAAGTTCTCATGCCTGACTTAGAATTATTAAGTTTTAGGCCTATTTATGCTGTTAGAAAAGAATAAAATAGAATGAAGCATTTCAGCTAAAGGCTTGATATATTGGTAAAATATGCAAATGAGAGAGTACCAGCAACAATATAAGCTGGAGATAACATTAATAAATGCTTAAAATAGTATATATATATATATGCATTTAAATTAATTCAACCTTCAATAATTCAATATAAAGTTTCCTCTCATTTTGATACAATGTTAGGAAAATACAAACACAGCAAATAACATAAAAACAGAAAAGTATTTGATATTAACCTACGTGTTGCTGAAAGTGAGATAACTTTCGCAACGCATAAAACATAGTAGCAAAGAATAGGGTTCAGTTCTCTAAAGTATCGTAGAACTTAAACTGAAATAAAACTGAAACCAAGCTGAAAACAAACTGAAACCAAACTGAAACCGAACTGAAACTAAAATCAAAACATGGACAAATCATACCGCAGCTACATAGATATAAGAACTAACCCTTAATAGAGTTAGTTCCTAACACCTACATGCAATGAGTTACAGATGTGACAATTGGTCTTAAAATTTATTTTGTAAACATATCTGTAATACAAACAGACATTTAAACATAAACCATACAGTATATATTACTGCATTGCTAGAAGTGAACTCTAGCAATGCAAGACGGACAATTATTCAATTATATGATGGACCAGTAGTAATTGCGCTGTGGCACTATTCCATTGGCTAAAGTGAGAACATGATGTCAGCAGTCAGAATTCTAAAACTGAGAATAGAAACAGTGATGCGGCTAACATAGTTGTATGATTAACTGTTAACCGGTTAATTCCTATTAATATCTCCAAGGGTTACAAAGTATTTTATTGATCTTTATTATTGTGTAATAGAGTAATCAGAAGTAGAAACTAGTCAGGAATTCGATTGTTATATAGTTCTCATCATGCTTATGAAATTATCAAAGGTCAATCAATTTAGCATCTAGAAAGTAATACTTTTCTAACATGCTAAGGTGTGGTTTCAGCATTAACCAAGAAACAGTTTTCTATTCTTCAGTTTAATCTGACACATCTTGTAAATTTTCACTGTTTTTTTATGAAAACACCATTTTTCTAATTATCACTAATTGTTGGACACATTTCTATATCCTAAATAAGTACAAAGTCATTAATTCCCATCTTTTTGTAATTATCAGTCAGACCAGCAAAAATATAATCCAGCATAAATGTTTTTTGTCTATCAAGCTATTCATTATGATCAAGTTTTTTCATTTCCGTACAGGTAAATGTTTGAGTGGCATTATATTTACTTTAAGAAAGTGACTGTATTGAAACACTGAAATGACACCCTGCAAGTTTTGTGCCAAATTGCTTCTGCATATAGCCTCAGAGCAACATGTTCTAGTTCATAGCACTACAGACATGAAATTATTTACCCAACTATTCTAGAATACTAAAAAAATTGAGCCAATTTTAAAAAATACTATGTTAATCTGTTCATATTAAAAAAATTCATCAAAACTAGATGAAGCATATTTTTACAATATTTAATTCTTACAGTAACATATTTTATAGGTTGAATCTGAAATTGATAAAATTTATAAATAGCTGAAGTGCAATCTTTTCAAACCAGTTTCTCATCTCTAACCCCCCCTTAATACTTTGAAAATAAACAAACAAAAACATATATCCTAAGTTTGTACAAAACAAAAGAGAATCATAATTAGTATTAATTTCTTCAAAAGAATTAAATTTTTCTCTTTTCCTTTAACTATGACCTTTCGCTGAAAAAATTCAAATTGTAGTACAGTCTACATACCCAACTTTTCATCAGCCAATGAAATTGTCGAATTAAAAAATAGTGTAAAACTTGAAAAATAAAACAGGTTAAAGAAACGAAAATGTTTTATTTTTAATGATGCAATTAGATAGATACATGAGTATCTTATATATAGGAATATTACAATAGCAATCATCTGTCTTGCACTTATCGCTTTCCAAGCGTCGGCATAGAAGTTGAGACTGCACTATTTTTTGGATCGCTCAATTTGATAGGCCAACTTGATGTGATTGTTTTTATCTGGGTGAAAAATGATATTCCTTCTTTTCCATAAAAGTGGTGGCCTCCTCGAAAGCTGCCGCGACTACCAGTGAACGAGAACATTGGCAGTGGTACTGGCTAATCAAATAAAACAAAATAAGCCAAATAATACTTAACTGGTAATATTGCTCTAGAACAATTTCTAAGAATAATATCTATGGCTCACATTCATTGAAGGCTAGTATGTAAGATATTAATACTATGCTTGGACTTGATATATATAAAAGATAAAATTCAGCACGTAAAAATTGAATCCATACAATTCAACTTGGGCATTGTTCTATAACAATATCCAAGAATAATTTACATGGCTAATATTCATAAAAGAAAAGTATACAAGATACATAGGTTATACTCTACCCACATAAAATAATTAGTCATACATTGGCTATTCAATTGTTATTGCTTACCAGAGCAACATTAATGCCCACTTGGCCAACGTCAATTTCATGCTGAAATTTTCTGGCTACAGCCCCACTTTCAGTAAAAATCGCAGTTCCATTGCCATACATGTTTCTATTAATAATTTCGATTGCCTGCAAAATAAAAAAACATTGATATATTTTTAGCCAACAAAAATATATCTATACTGTAAAAATATTTCTTCTCAATTTCATCAAGAGTCAATAAATTGTTAAAATTGGACAAAATCGATGGAAAACGCAAAGTCTACTGTTTATGGGGTGCCTATAATATGGCAGCACAAAATTGCTTTATTTCAGTTGTGACACAAAAAGAACCAGATTACCATAGCACAGCGAGGGCAACTGCCATGTACAAATAAACTTTTTTATACAGTAAGAACGATACCGCAAGAGACTTGAACAGAGTGAGGTCAGACGAAGAGTACGTAAAACCATAAAGAATACTCAGGAAGAATTTCACTTGCTTAGGCAGCTAAAAAAGGATTATAAAGCCCAAAATAACCTTATTCTAGCCAATTATGGCTAAAGATGAGCAAAACCAACTAAATTAGTGAGATTTTGTATGTTTTATTTAAGTTATTTGGTGGTGATACGCTTGAACGGTTAACCATACTATAATAAAAAAAACATGCTTGTCATTTTAACATGAATTAATGTAGACAAACCTTAAGTGAATTAAATCTCAATAAAACTTTTAGTTCAATAATGATGAATGATACGGTCATAGTATTCAGAATAAACAATTTTTCATTTTAAAAATTCAGTTATCTACTAACAATAATTAGAGTCAACAATTCATTAATACAATAAAGGTGCAAAAACAAGCAACCGGGCCTCAGTTTCATATGAGAAATGCCAACACGATAAAAAAATATATGAAACCGAGCTATCTCCCACCATGTACAAGTTCATGTACATTTGATATTACACCGAACACAACCTACTGAGAGACCCTATTCAGGACCCCTTTTATGAACCCATGAGTACCCTAGCATATCAAATTTCAACACATAAGCATTCATAAAATTTTAAATGAATACGGGTCTGAATTGAACTGTGCATATAAAAAAGTAATCAAAACAATAGAGTTCATACCAATGAGGCTACTGCAGATACAATCTTGTCAAGTAATAAACTTCTGATCCCAGTGACAAACAATAGTTGTCGAGCCACAAGAAAAAAATGTCAATGAATGTTATTGCTAGTTTTGAAGTGATTTCTTTCTAACCTAAACTAAATAACATAAAACGAAACCAATCAATAGCTACAATAACCTTGATTTTAACTTAAAACTGGCGAGTCGGGCCATTATCTGATGAAAGCTGTACATGGACGTTTTCTAATAAAATTATATATGTTATAAATTGTTGAATTTTAGTTGTCCAATGAAGTAAAACATGATGAAAAGTTAGAGGTTCATCACCACGAGCTCTAAATCTAAAAAGAATCGTCCTTGAAAAACTACTTTTAAATGGATAATAATTAAAATATGCATGAACGAAGAATCTTGCCTCATCTAAGGTTTCAACACTCATACAGCATAGTACAGGACCAAATATTTCATTTTCATATGCTGGATTTCCAGGGTGCACATCTGTAAGTATTGTGGGCCCAATAAAGTTGCCATTTTCGTATCCCTTAGGCTTGATGCCTCTCCCGTCTAGTTGAATTTTTGCACCATGTTGAATACCACTCTATTTGAACATATATAAATATATATGCATCTGATATGGAAAAGCCATTGCCAACAAAACATAGAAAACTGAAGATAAGTATGCATGTATGCATAAGATAGATATAAATATATCTCTTTGTACGCACCTCAATAAGATCTTCAGCTCTATTCTTTGCTTGAGTAGAAATCAACGGCCCCACATCAGCCCCAGGCTCAAATCCACCAGTTACCTAAAAATTAAAATTGCGGGGAAGAAAGAGGGGTAGAGTCAATAGCTATATAACACGGAAAAAAATTAAGCTATACTTCATGTAGAAGAAAAAAGTAATAAAATAATTTTGAATTTTTCCACATTCTTACACAGTATTATTATATATATATCAAACATAGAAATTCATTCTGAAACAATATTCAAGTGAAATTTCTAATTGAAGGTAGCGTTGTATAATATGTAGATAGAAGTAGGTAAATCTTGGAGCATACTATCTTATAACTTGTGTTTTGTAAAGAACTGTACTGAAACTGTTTTGAACTGCTGAATTTCTATACTCTGACATTTGTCATTCATTTTTGCATACGCTGATTTGCCATACTTCAACCAACAAGAATAATTGCAAAGATAGCTCATCTTTTTGGGGTTAGTATACTAACTCCTACCTATTATCTAACGTAATATTACCAGTAAAGTCTTACCACCAATCAAATCAGGCTAATACTTAAGAATGATAACTTATTTGTTCAGTCATAAAGAAGTATAAATTCAAGAATGAATATAGGTCCTCCTTGTCAAACAATAAAGCATATATGCATCTGCAAATTTGCATGTTAAAATAAGAAAGAGGGAGTAAACTTTTAAAATTGACTAAATTCGATTAAAACTAAAGCCGGCGGTTTGCGAGGTGCTAATGATGTGGTGGCATGAAACTGCACTGTTTAAACTGTTACACTAGAGGACTTAAAGCATTAACTGTTATGTGCAGAACACGAATAACTCAGCGCAGCAAGAGAAAATAGGCAGGAAGCCTAACGAAGTGAAGGATGATTCCGGAATATGTTTAATATGACTTTCTATAATTATACTCCATGCTTCTTTACGTGTTTCCGTTCTATTTTTGTTGATATACATTTGTTACTACTTCTCAAAAGTTCCTTCAAACAGTGTAATATTACTATTTAGGAATTAAAATGACTCACAGGTAATCATATGTAATTGTCAAGTTTTTCAAAACAGCCATAGTATGATATATTCGAATTTCATGACACATTATATTGAGAACTATTTTAAAAAATGAGTATACGTTATATCTTTTTGCCTCATGAAGCCTTTCAAATTTACATTTAAAAGCCACAACTTCAAATTAAAAACTTTGAATCATCCATTACCTCAAATTGGATTTTTTATTAAATATAATTTAAGCAGCCAGAGAAATTTCATGTTCCCTTTTTTCAATAATATAGAAACATGTACATTTCTTAAAACTCTTTTTGCTGTTGAAGATAGTATAGTAAACGTTGGATAAAAAATTCGTTTTAAACAATTTTTTTCGTTATTTAAAAATAATTTATAAAGTCATATTACATCTAACTTTAAATTCAAATTTTCGAATAAAATAAATTTCAAACATTACAAATTTATTTGGCATTCCCCCTACATTCATTAAGTCCAAAGTTTACTCTGCAATTGATATTCTATAAATCAATTGTCCACAAAATGACATACTCTGTTACTTGACACTTCAGTACTTCACCGACTTCATTTGCCGGTACATTGATACCTTTAATCCGATATATTCGATTAACTGACACATGAAAAATTTTCATGTTATAGGCGGTATCAGTTCATAAAATATCAAATGTATACATAACTACGAAAGCACCTTTAATGCTCTGGCTTTTTCAATTATATCTCCAACGAATTCACTTGAATTTCCAACGAATATAACAACTGAAAGTGCCATGCATCGCTGTCCAGCAGCACCAAATGCTGCGCCGACAACTGAATTTACTGCTCTATCTCTATCTGCATCTAAAAAAAGAAAAACAGTACAAACGAATTATGTAAATATCCCCGAATGTAAAACATATGAATAATACGCATGTACAGTTAATTAATTACATATAATAAATGTGCCAGCATTCATTCAGAGCTCTTTGCTACTTCTCTCTTGCTATGCTGCGGTTGCCTGTGTGTGCACTGTACTGTTTCTTATTGCACTGTATACAGATTTAATAACTTTTGCGTATACAATATAATTTTTTCTATCCCAATTCCTTTATACACTTCACAAAAAAAGATTCATCAAATAAATTCTTCCAAGGTCTCATCTTCTTAATCTCTCTCCCCTCTTAAAAAAGTTCTAAGCTATAAAATTTCAATCTAAACTGAAGATATGTTCCACCGACAGCCATAATGGCTTCCATTCTTTTAGTTATCAGAAAGATAAGCACTTACAAATCCTGCAAATTTGAAGTTATGCGTTCAAAACATGATACGAGCTCAATTTGATTTGGCATATGAAAAGAATAATTTAACAAAGAATTTTCAATCACGTATGATATTTCCATGCAATTGATTTTTTTTACTTGAAGGGGTCCTTTAGGACTTGAAAAGGCACATAAATAAAATTATTTACATCAAATAATTGAATATTTATGTTTCCTGGTAATTGCTACATTCTATTATTTGATAACTTTATCACTCCACTTGCTTTGTTTGCTGGTGTATACTGATATCTCTAATCCGATATATCGATTGACTGACAATTTTCGGTGTAACCGAAAATTGTCAGTTTATGATACATCAATGTTATAACACTCACACATAACTAATTGGTAACTCTTATTGGATATCAAAAATTACTTGAGGATATCGATAAGCTAACATTATCAGTACTATAGTAACAAATATATCAAAAATAATTTGCCACTTGGATAATTACGCATCGATATTATTATAAAAAACTACAAATCTAAGACTGAAACCTTTCATTTACCTGCACATATATTAATTGAAGGTAAATGTAGTTTTATGAGAGATATCAATTTTTATGAAGATATATGATATTAACCAGGATTTTACCAATTCTATTGTACACATTGTTAACTTTGGGCATAACGAACCTATCGGGGCCACTAAATTAAATCATTATTTCTTGAATCTAAGCAAAACTTGGCAAAATATGACTTTTATTTATTCGTTATAAATGAGAATCTGTTAAACGCAAATTTCTTATATCCGAAATTTAATGTTTACATGACACCAATACTGTAATAGCGAAAAAAATAGCTTAACCATACTGTGCATTTATTATAGCACGAAAAGGAAACTAAATGATTGTATACAAATATATATATATATATATTGAAACCTGGCATTATCACTGCATGATTTTTGGCCCCAAGATTAGCCTGCACCCTTTTGCCATTAGCACTAGCACGTGCATGTATGTATTCCCCTGCAACATTTGAACCAACCAATGAAATTGCTCGAATTTCAGGAGCATCACATAAGAAATCAACCTGCATCATACATATATATATGTGCGCAGATAAGTATCCATAGACTACGCATGTATGGATAAAAAGAAATAAAATTATATCTTTTTTGTATTTCGGATATACATCAACAATTACATTCATGTTTGCTTCATGGAATGGCACTTTTATATATATATATAAACAAAAATGTCAGAATATATTATATTTATACTTGAAAAAAAACCAGTAAAATAAAAACTATAAGTCCACTTAAAACCTTGCTTTAAATTCCCAAAGACACAGCGTAAAATTGAAAAAGATAAAAATTCTCTAAAATGATTAAACTTACCGATTTCTTAGCTCCGTGCACGATATTCAATACTCCATTTGGAAGACCCGCTTCATGAGCCATCTGACCCAGCATCATCGCAGCACCGGGATCCTTTTCTGAGGGCTTCAGAACAAAAGTGTTGCCCGTAACGCTGATATACAATGTACATATGTGAAAATAAATATGAATCATTAAGGTTATACCCGTTACTGAACTGTAGTGTAGATACAATCTATAAACTGCCTTTACTATGATTCTAATGTTTAGGTCTGTCTATTACTAATAAGACATTAAACCAAAAATAGAATCAATTGTGATAGGGAGCATACATTACTTTAAAATGCGCCTAGTGTAATGATGCATACTGGCAGACAAGAAATTGAAGCTTTAGATCATACACATAGCTTAATCGGGCAGTAGAGCATTAAGTCGAATGAAAACGACTTATTGGAACAAAAACGACCATTTTTTTGTAATATTAGCCCGGATAACCATTCATCAATACAATGTACACTAGATTTTTTGCTACATGCAACAGTGCATAGTACAAGCACAAAACCGGACTAATACAAATAAACTGGAACAAAAGTGATACTAGTCTGCTTTGTACGGAATTTCGACATATGACGTCAACTTTTACCAAATATTTCTGTGTTTTTAACATACCTGATGTGAATTTTGAATTTGTAAAATATGCGAACTGAACTAAATTCCTTCAGAAGCAATAATTCAGTGCTATCTATACATGTTCAATTATATCTGTTTATTTAACTTATGCACTGTAAAAATGCATGCATTTCAACTTACGCGATGTTCTAGAAACATCTAATGCAACTGCATTATCAACAGTGGCCAGTAAACTAGTTAGCATATACCAAAATATAAAACTTGAAACTCATGATAACGAACATTCAGGATTGTTCTTATATCCAGAGAATGTATAATTTAAAGAATACTTAAAGGGTGTTACCTGGCCACCCCTAAGGGTGTACTCATATTTATCTAGTCCAACATCTCATTTTTGCAAGCATCTACCTCACTCACAACCTAGCCATCATTTGTATAATAGTACTTGACATTTTTTTTACGGTAGAAAGCTTAACAATTGGTGAATCTCTTTAGATTACACTGATATGTGATTGATTCCTGCTTCTATTCGAGGTAACTACCAAACTGAATGAGCTCAAAAATTCAACAGCAACCATGAGAACCCGGTAAACACTTCGTATAAACTTTGGTCAATTTATTTCAACCATAAATAACTTAAGGCAACATTCGGCATGAGAATATGGCTATCAAATTGCTCCTGGTAAAAACCCCCAAGGATATGTACACAATAAATGATAAGAAGGATTCATTTTCAACTAATTTTCAGTTAAACAAACAAAAACTGCTATTAGTTTGCAACTTTAGATTCGGATTTTCGGGTGTTCCATGGTCATGGCAGATTAATTATGTCCAAAGTTTACTCTATAGACTTATATACAAGTGTATCTTACCATGCTAAAGGAAACATCCATAGTGGGATCATAACTGGAAAATTAAAAGGGCATATACCAGCACAAACCCCCAAAGGCTGCTTATAACTATAAGTATCCAGACCAGTTGACAGGGACTCAAGTGTTTCGCCCATCATTAAAGGTGCTAAAAACGGAAAAGGTACATACTGAAATATCACGTACTTACGGATGCATATAATTACACCGATGTGCACATTTACATTGCAAGTATGGTACGGTTTTGAATAGTTTGATGTATAAGCTCAAATAACAAGATAGCCTGAAAAAGATGAGCATACCATTAATAAAGGCAAAATCAAACCTTTTCAGAAATAAAAAGGTGGGGGTAACCTTTTCAGTGAATAAATTCGATAATTTTCACTTTTAAAGTATTGAATTGAACATAGTAAAGCTGTGGTAAAATGAACAAAAATTGACCATATCAACATACAATACCATATATAAATATGTAAAGAAATATGCATACGTATATGCAATAATAAGCACACATATAGAAAATAAATACATACATACCAGCTCCACAGGCAGCTTCTACAACTTCTAGCCCCCTAAACACATCCCCCCTTGCATCAGCTAATGTTTTCCCCTATCAAGTAAAATTCAGGGGGAAATCGGTATTTACATTTCAAAAACATCAAGTAGTAAATATTCATCGGCATCTTAAATTTGTTGCAGAACATGCGTAACAAATGATTTACATGATACTGTGCTATAAATCATTTCAAATATCTAGAACATGTATCTATAGATTCCCAAGTATGTTAAGTTTGAACATTTATTTTAGCATTGATGCTTAAGTGCGTGCCAGCAGAATAAACCATTAATTTTAAAAGATCAAATATATGCTAAAAATATCAATTTTCCTAATAGGAAATTTGATACATTAGTCATAAAAAAATAGTTCTATGCTATGCAAGTATCAACTGATACGTACAAACCTAGAGACAAAAAAACGCAACAGATCAATGAGAATTTAGTGTCGACTAATCATTTTCTTTCTAAATTAGATTTCTATTCAAAAGTTAAAGCAATTTTATATCAAATTAACTTTGTCCTTATAAATTTTTTACATGAAAGACCGCAGTTGCGATAAGAAGATACAAGAATAATTATTTTTCCAAAGATATGCAATTCAAGGCAATATTTAATTTAGAAAATAATTTCCAAAATCAAGTACTAAATGAACTGTAACCTGTTGATTGATGAATCTGATCTGACCTGTTCAGTTGTTATGCACCTTGCAAGATCCTCTGTGCGTTCTCGAATCAATTCTTGAAATTTGAACATTACCTATGATCAAAAATGCACAAAAAAGAATTTAAAAATTTTCGTTTGAAATCGATTAAGTGACGTTCATTTGATGAACTCTACTGATCAGTTTTGTCATTATTCTGAGGGGATAATGATTCTAAGGATTTAATGAGCATTTGATTTTGATGTATTATGATATTTTTAAACTTATAGCCATTCATATAAACAGCTAATGTGTAGAATATATCACTAAGTAAAAGAGGATTTTTTAAGAACGATAAATAAATTACTAGCAAAATAGGATTGAACAGAAAAGCCCCCACACATTTTCAACTTTTCATCTCATCATAAGTCCATTCTTTGAAAGATCCATATCCAAAATAATGCATAAAAGATTAAATAAATTAATTGGCCAATGCTGCATGTTCATCAAGTTCAGCACAGTTGGCATATTTTGTCAAGTCGTGAAGTAAAAAATTACTTTTTTCGAGTTATATTTGGTGGCACTACTAGGAGGCAGTTCTACAATGTTTCACGTTAATGTAGTCTCCGATGAATAAAAATTAGAACTTTTTAAATATAGCATTATGATTCGACACTTGACAAATTACATGAACTATATTTGAAAATGGCAAAAATTCAAAAATCACATTTAACGTTACTTCTATATTAAGAACATTGAATAGTTCATCTTCAAATTTGAGTTACATCAACATGTGATTCGACGTATTCTTCCTTTCGAACATTGAGAACATGTTGATCATTAAAAAATTTATAGACATTCTTACTCTAAAAGATGCACTGATTTTCAGTGAAATGATTTACCCTTTGTCTCTGCTGTATGGCTGTATTTCTCCAAGCAGGAAAAGCATCGGAAGCTGCTCTAACAGCTAAGGCCAATTCCGCATCAGTAGATTGAGGAACTCTGTCAAATAATATGAAAATACTTAAATTTGAGTTAAAGTCTTACTTTAGCCTTAGACAATCTAAAGTGGCTATGTCTGAATTCAAAATGAAAAAATTGCATGCTTTCCTTTTTGATTTTGTTTCAGAATTTCTATTTTATGAAAACTTCTATAGAACTTTTTTTCTCGTTACATGTATTTATAATTTAAGTAATGGCTGAAAATGGTTACTATAGAGAATCGAACCAAAAATAATAGTAGACCTATGAATATAAATTTTCTGCGGAATTCAAAATAAAGAGAAAATTGCGATATTTAAGCTCTAAAATATATAATTTCAATATTTTTCGTCGGAAATAAAAATTAATGCGTCCCGAACTTAGAGGATACTAGCCTCAAAAAACGTAAATGATTGAAAATAAATTAGCTTTTCTTTAAAATTTAAAAAAATATGTATCTATATCTTTTCGCATCATCGCAAAAATTCGTTTCAATGGGAAGTTTTGGTAATTATATATTTTTTGCTTGAAAAATGTACAATATTTTTAACCTGCATACTAGTTCCTGGGTGGCAGGATTCCGCAAGTCAATGAGCTCGATACTATCACTAGAAACTAACTTTCCTGGAAATTATAAATTCGAAAAAATTATTTATTTGCTGCTTTATAAATAAATTGAATCTTATAAGGTCAGACTCAATTTAAATACTTCCTTATGTAAATTATATAAACATGTTTTGCTATCAAGATGTAATTTGTATTGAAAGATAAATTTTTCTGTCGTAAAAATTATGAAATTATAACGATATATGGCTATGTTGTCTAGATTCTTCTATAAAGTTAACCTGCAATCAAGTTCTGAACAGAAGGCACTGCAGAGCTCAACGCCCTTCTTCCTCCATAGAAAAAATGGCAACGATACATTATGAAATATGTAGCTTAGACTCTATCGATTTTCAGAGCTGACTTAGTCATGAATAATTTCAGACATTTCTTTGGTAAGTTGAATTCAATTTTCAGTTGAATCAAGTTCAACCAATTGGTTTCAAGTGTCAAATCGGCTTAATTTTAATTGTTTTCTTTCGATTAAATGCGATTACAACAAATTCTAACTTGTGCCCGATTTTTTTTGATGTTCACTAACCCTTCAAGCCGACAGTTATTCCAGTTCATCAGCCTTTAATGATCTTTAGGTGCTCAGGTTTCCCCGTCAATTAGGGTTTTCTCCAGCTCTAAGCAACCTTTTTCTAGGACTACCTTGTAACCTGTTCTTCCCCTAACAGCTCACATCAATGGCCATGGGTCTGCATTACCTCTACCATACTCAAGGTTCTCTTTGCTAACCAGAAACATTGTCTACTTAACAGGGGAGAGGGGGGAATTGTTGGAATATGTAGCATGTTTTTTCCTCGAGGTTTCTTAAATCTTTTGTAATTTGTTTGCATATGTAATAATATCACTCTTTTTTAAATTGCCTTATCTTTATACTTGCTTCATATATCCCAACAGGTATGGATTGCCATAAGTTTGTTGTATCACAATGAGCAGAAAGCTCATGTTCTACGTAAAGAGGATTTTGATGTGAATTAAAAATCTTTTGCAAGATTTGAAAAAGATTAAATAAAGGTCATGCTACCCCTGGATGAAATTAAAGGATATTTATGCTTTCTACCATTACTCCAAGTGATGTTTTCTTATTTTAAAAGAAGCGGTTTTTATTGTAACCAATAAAAATATATTTCAAATTGGAATTCTTGGTAACACTGTTTACAATACATATAAAACATGATTATGCATTCAGAGCATTAGCTAATTTACAATGTGAAGGCTTTTAAACAGCTCTTTTTAATGTCTTACATTATCTTTCTATCACTCTGAATGATTTCTATGGAGACCATTATAGCCTGTACTTCATTAATTTTTTATTCATTTGAAGAACACCTACTATTTTAATCTCTTCTTCGAAAAGTAGCAAATTACTTTCCATAAATATTTTACTTGCAAGCGAAAATGCAAGTAAAAAAATGTGGTGGATTAATGCTGACAAAAATGGGAACTTGCCATTACCAGGATGCAGCGATCTAATCTCTTTTGAATCACATTACGTATCAATATATATATTTATACAAAACTAATTCAACCCGCTCATGTTCATCGATTCTAAAATCAATGAAAACAATAAAGGAGACAGCCCGAAAAAAAGTTAGAAGTAATGAAGTCAGAAACCGAATTTACGATATTCCAGAAGGCATGAATTAATTTTGGACTTATTGAAACACCTTTTAATTGAAATTTTACCATATACGTAGAATAGCAGTAATCCCAATTTTACAAGATTGCGCGATTCCAAGTCTTTAAATTGAAGCGAAGAGATTCTTAACTTTTACTTTGCAGTGCTGAAATTTCCTGATAACTTACATTTTTTTATTTTAACAAACTGAATATAAAACTGTTGGAAAGATAAAAAAATTTTTAGATCAACAATTAAAACATTTTGACATGTAAATTTTCATCGACTAATGAAAATTTTTTGATTCCATAGTTTAAATTAAATTCAATAATTTTGAGGAGTAAAAAATTGGCCCCAGCAAAACGAGTCTTAAGCGAAATAATGGCCATTGCGCTATTATAACTTGAAACGATCTACAAAAGATTTAAATTCAATAACGCAAGGTATTCGAATATAAGACAAGTGATCAGTTTCATTTAAAAAAATACTCTATGATAGTTTTGGGCTGGGTGAATCTGCTCTAGTAGGAAGGGCACCAATGTCCTTTAACTGTTTAATATTGTCGGCAATAATTTGCCAAGCTCCAGTCTCCCTGGTACAATAGGTTTAAAATGAAAAAATTAAATAGACCGAAGAAAAACCTTTCAAACATAAAATAGTAAAAAATCACTATTTAAAAAAAAGAAGTAAAAATATTTCTGTAAATGAAAAAGCTGAGCAATTTTTTAAAGGAGATGGCTAGTGAATTTATTCTTTTGTCTGCATTAATAAAATTTTTAGTGTACAAAATTTGTAAGAAAGAGGAACTTTCAATTTTCAAACAAAATTTATTTATTAACATTAAAAATTGACGGTACATTACTTAGTCAGATTGCACAATATAAATAATATTGGATCTAAAATTAGGACAACTTGAAATAGTACATATTATGAAAAGATGCAACATGAGAAGTCACATAGCAAATAACGTACGGGGTCCTTGGGTGCAACCATCATGGAGCGACTAAGAATCTGCCTCCGTTTAAAGGGTCAATATTTAATT
The DNA here is from genome assembly GCA_032358265.1 of Vaucheria bursata. NCBI lineage: Eukaryota > Xanthophyceae > Vaucheriales > Vaucheriaceae > Vaucheria > Vaucheria bursata. The sequence continues at coordinate 45,455 of JAULBW010016116.1, read as the reverse complement.
ATTTGAAAAAGAATAATTATTTACTGAAAGGCTCTTGCTGTCAATTGAAAAAGAAAAATATTGACCCTTTCGATGCTGGTACTAGATTTTTAGTCGCCCAGTGGTGGTGCAAATATGAAAATTGAATGACATACCTATACTGAATTCCATGCTCTAAAGCCCAATTTTTAACTATTGGAACTAGTCTAGAATACTTGTATCTAGGAAGGGTAGGAAACAGATGATGTTCAATTTGATATTGCATGCCCCCCCAAATATACTCGCTTAATGGATCGGAACACCTAAAGATAAAAAATAGAAAAAATGAAGAAAAATGAAAACAATAGGAAAACGAATTTTTTCAGTACAATAGTTACTTAAAGTTCACAAAAAAATTGTTTCCGGGGAAATTTGGTTCAATTCAAATTTTTGGTTTGCTCGTAAATTTTAACTTCCAAAAATAAAAAATATTTTTTTCATAAAGTTTTAAAAAATGAAAAAAAAATTTAATTGCTATATTTTAGGCAAATTTATAACTTCATTTCTATGCATGTAAGTCAGTAGTAACAATTTTCATCATATTTTTAGAATAGTACTTGGTTATCCAACAGCTAACAAAAAAACTACAATTTTCAAAACTAAAAAATAGCTTTTCAGACCAAAAAGTGTGATTTACAAGTTAATTTTTTGCTTGATTTCATACATGAATTTTTGGTTATAAAGACTATTACATCAAATCGAGTATGAATATTGGTTGAAACTATCAAGCGATGCACCATCTGAGCCTTTCACAAAGTGACAAAAATTCCGTTTTTTATATATATTCCATTATATGTATGTATATTGCTATTTGTAGGGAAATAGTATTTTTCTCAAAATAAATGCATAATTCTGATGTCATTTGTCGATTGACAACCTGAATGGATGTATTAATTCTCTAAGTATGCTCAACAAATTAGTTTCTTAATGTGCTTAACAAGCCCAGCTAGCGCAAAAATTTGCATTTAAGATGCTGCCAAAAAATGTATGTTGGTATTTCATATCTGACGTGTGAGGATGAGTTGCTGTTGATGGCAGAGAGGTGCAGAGATAGCAGTTAGAGAATATAGAAAAAGACAGTAAAATTATAGATTGAAGTACATGAATAAATTTCAACATAGAACTATTCTAGAAACATCTTCTGTAAATGCGCATTCAGATAATATACTAGTATACTGGTTTGTACACAATACTAGTCTACATTAATATAAACAAATACATCAAGGCATGACTAGGAACAACTTAACATATTGGTTTCAAAACACCTACTTTGCATCCCGGGTTGTTCTAAATTGCGCTTCAACAAATCCAGGATCTTCCAATAGCATATCCTCAGCAGTATGCGTCACTGTCACAATGGTAGCAGTCAACAATCCCCCCAATAGGACGTGTCCTACTGCAACAAATGGACCAATCAGAGATAGCATGATGATGTAGTGAAGAGTCAGAGCCAACATTTCCGGCCAGATTTTAAAAGAAAAAGCGGATTTAATCGAATCTATTCGCCAAACAGCAAACAAAGCACTGAATGGTATCGGCCATAAAATATGCTGCAAAAAAATCAACAATTTTCTTAACTTTTGGAAATGATAAGAGATTAAGTTATGAGCGATTTGAGCTAAGACGAGACTACCACCTCACATCAAACATAACTCCAGGGATGTTACATTCGAATAGTACTTCTCAGGAATCTAGCTTTTTAACTCAGAAATCACTAAAATATTCAAAATTAGTAAGTATTGCATTTGAATAATACTCCTTAAAAATCATTGGGAAGTTCCAGTTTTAACCCCTAGTGCTGCATGCGATTGTATAGTTACATGGAATCAGCTCTAAAATAAGCATGAAGTAGGCAATTCGAGCAGCTAGTATTCTGGATTGTATAGTATATTAGTCTCAACCAGCTAGTATAGTGGATTACCTATTATACAAACCTCCACCACGTAATTCATAATAAAATTTGTACGTACCTCAACTCGAGCAATGTTGATTGCGAATAAATTCAATAATGACTAGTAGATTGGATTGGATACTGCATTAGTCTACTCATTAAAAATCAATCGATATTTCGACTAGGTATAACTAACAATATCTTAAGAACATAACTTTACAGAAATGACACCTTAACTCAACTAAAATGGATGAGAAATTTTGAATTAAACTAAAGATTCTTAAAACATGGAAAGAAGACAGTTTCAACATCAAATAATCAGGAAATTTTCGCACAAAGGAAATAACATAATAATTGATTACATTCGAACAAATACAAATATAAGCAATTTTTTTATTACCTGGAACTTGCGCCACGGCTTATCGCGCTCGTCAGTAGGGCTCCATAGATACAGTGCAGGCTCAACCTGTATAGACAGCAGTTGTTTTGTAAAAAAATTGAATGAAATATGAAATTTTCATGTTGGCTTGAATTAATCCTAAGTTTTTACATAATATGCATATAAATATTTATATGTATATCTGTGGTACATAGTAAAAATATTTTTTGAATTTTTAACGTGAAATGAAAACAGTAAAAATCAAAAATTTGCAAAGGCCAAATTTGAAGTCATTTAACCCTCGTACTCCACAAAATCAATATAATAATGTTTCACAAAGTACTGAAAAGTTCCTGAAATTCACGCTTCTCACAAATTATAGACAGGCCCTCTAATTTTGACATACATAGCGGTTTGTTCATAGTTACATTCAGCGGCCACGTACAACAGATACTTATAGACACAGATGCTAGTATATGCATATATATATATACATTTCTCACCATAATATCTTCATCGATTCCAACCTAAAATAGAAAAAAATATGATGAACAATGCACACATAGCACTACATTGGAAAACTGTAAACAACCTAGAGCTAGCTGTATTGTAGCTATAGTTAGCTAAACAGGAAGAAACTAGCCATTACTATATACAGATAGTAGGTCCAATCGAAATGGTTAGCTATTGATAGATAGAAGGCCAAATTAAAATATATGTGGAGCATGGATTCTACACTTATATGTTTTAGCATAGTGCGTGGGTGCAAACTATAGTTTAGTGGTTTGTATAAAACTAAATTTATCAGCTTTTCCAGTTAAAATTGGAATTGAACATGTTATTAGTATTGAATGGTTCTGCCAATATACTACCGTATCTGCTAATTCAGTAATGTTGGGATAGTCTTGGGTTGATTAAAGGAGACCCAAATAGGTTCTGAAGTAGAGTACATATGAACAGTGGTGCCTCTGCCTATGCTGGGATTATAATCAGCATAATCCACACTAATTTAAAACTATTAAAATAGTATGTCTTAAACCTTATTACAATTTTACAAAAAAATTGAGTTTGTGAAATGTGTGCCCCGTGCCGAATGTTTTTAAAAAAATACTTCGAACAGTTCAGCTGTAGCTTCGTTTAGACTGCAGTTACAAAAACAGTAGCTAGCTGGAGCTGTGTAAAATTTCACAGTAGAACCACAAATATCTCACGAACCATGAACGATTGCAATGCTTATGACAACTTTACTTCTAGTAAATACTTATTGGGCTGAACATCATTTTCATTCATATGCAAAGCAACCATCAGAATTCATTAGATTTACGTGGTTTACTAGGGATGTGCGTGGGCAGTACGTTCATTACCAATAGCTAGCTATAGTAAGCATTGCAACTGTAATAAATAAAAATTTCTACCTGATTTGTAAATGCATGATGAAGATTATGCTTTTCACTCCACCACTTTACCCCGAGTCCAACCGTAAGAGCGCCAAAATATCGCATGAATGAGCACCATTTACCTCTATTTTAATGCCAAAAACTGATTTAGCTTTTATTTTTAATACAGTCGCGGCAATCTTAACCCAAAAATTTTACAAATTTGTATCAAATTATTTTCAAAAATATTTCTTTTACTCAGCTAGTATAGATTTAATAAAGTTGATTTCTTTTCTATATTTCTAAGATCTTTCTTTGCTATTAATTTGATCAAAGCTCACGATGGATAAAAAATAAAATCGTGTAAAAAATTCCCTCTTTTGTGATGCAAAAATTAAAATGATAGAAAGTTTTTTTCTATACCTTCCGTGAATAAAATCATGAGCCAGCCAACCACCAGTTGTATGAGCTATACCAAGCACTACAATTGCAGCCCAAATATGCCTAGTTCGGGCCAATGTGACCCCCAAAGCAAAAGAGGCCAGCTGAGCTGTGAGCAAAAATGCCTCATGCTGAAAAGAAAAAATAACGTTTAGAAAAGTAAATTTTGTTTAGCAAAGGTTCATCTTTAAGTCCTTTCATGAAATATTTTTACGGCTATCATGTTCTGAAAAAAGTTCTATCGCCATTTTGTAGAAAAAATATGCCAACATTAAATAAAAGTATAAAAGATCCATAAAAAAGATTTGTAAATACAGAAATATTTTTACAAGTGACCCAAATACTATAGAAAAACTTCATTACATTAGTTATGTATACTTTACAAATTTTTTCAGTTTGACTTTTGAAAATCATTTTGGCCAAATTGAAATTAGATCAATTACGTATATTACCATGAATCAAAAAAATCTACACTAAATATTAGTGACCAAAAATTTTTGTAACAACTGTTAAATTGAAATTGTGCCCGTATATTGATAAAAGGCTGGGTAACTCAAGGGTATCATAAAACACATCTGTTCGATTTAAAGTGCATTTAAGTTATATGCGCATTCTCTCTTAAAAGCTACAACAGAAAGAACAGTTCATCATTTTAACATTTGAATTCTTCCTTTAAAAATCTTTGAAAGTCTTACGCTATGCTTCAAAATCATTAGACTGCTATGATACATTCATGCTGTCAGCTGTTATAAAAGTTACATTTAAAATCAGTGGACAACTGATATCCTTAAATTTGCTGTTGTATTAAATAAAAATTCATAGTGAACATTTGCCTCTATGAGACTGACATTCGTTGAATTTGAATAGAAACTGATAAAATATCATACTCTTAATGGCATGGAAGCCATTACGTTTAATATCATCATTTGAATTCATCTAATAAGAGCATCAAAAGAGTTCTATAAATAAAATATAGATATCAGTTGAAATTAAAGATGTAGCTGAAAAAATGGGCTAGTAATTTAGTAAATGGAATATAAATACATTTTAATTACTAGACCTTCCATTCGCGTTTAAACCACCCATCGTTTATAAGCTTTTCTCTCAATCTTCTAAAGCTTAAAGTATTGTTATCTGGAGAAACAGGAGTGGCATTGCGAACTTTTGGGAGATGTTTTAACATTTTATGGGCATCATCACTATGAAACGCATTCATAACCTCTGTTGCATCCCTGCATAAAGTCTCAATATTTTAAAGCGGAATGAATTGGTTGAGATTCTCATGAGAATTAAGAAGGAAGGTTCATTTTATTTATCAATTCTTGAATTAACCAACAGGAATATTGTAATTTTCATAGAGAGTATTTAACGAATCATTACTTTTCGTGAAATCTGTCAATCCAGTGGGAACCAGCAGGGTGCTTCATCCGCCACCCAGTGAGATCATAAACAGCATCATCTATCTGAACATGAAGTCTTCTTTTTTTCGTTGCAATTGTTTTTTCCTTATGGGTTACATTTGTGTCAGGTAAGGTTGCAGTCCTCCCATTTTCAGCATAACGATCAAATTTATTAAGAGGTAATGATAAACTTCTATGAGCCACTTGATTTGCCTGCTTTACTACATTGTTTTGTACGAGCGCAAATACTTCAGGAACTATTGCACATACTGCGAGTGAAATCCACATCGTAATTGAAAATATCTACCGATGCAGCTAAAAAATTCAATATTGAGTACAGCAGGGTTGAATGCATATGCTGCACTTATTCCACGATAGCCGTGCAAATTTGAATTGTTCAGCAAGGATGTAGAAATGATGTGTTTACGATAGTATCATGAATATATGGTGGGTAAAAGAAATTCACGGAAATGCTCATTCATACAAGAACGTAAACAGTATTAAACGAATATAATTGCATATATATAACTATAGGTGATTTTTTTTCACAGTCTGTCCATACCATCCAGTACTCTAACTAGCAACTAACGATTAATCAGAAAATTGTCTTTTGCGATTAAAAATGGTGCCTTACGATATTCTTCAAGTGTGGCCACTCAAAAAGGTCTCCCTTAGATTTTCCAATGAATTCAATTTTTGGGTCAAAAAATGGAGCCAATAGTCAAAACTGTTTGCTATTCATTATGTTGAATAAGTCGTAGAGCAATAAACATCTTGTACAATGAACTATGAGTTAGGAATTTTAAATCACAAGTCTATTATTAGTACACTCTTAATAAAAACTAGTATCAAGTAATTACATCAGCAGTGCATTGAGAAAGTGCAGTTGCAGGATGCATGTTTACTTTTCAAAAGTGAGGAATAGCAGGGACGTTGTGGAGGATGGACTAATATAATAATATCTTATATTAATACTGTATGATATATTGCAAATGTCAGCAAATATATGTAACAAAAATATGCAAAGATCTGTCTGGAGAAGTGCTCATCAATCCTCACTGTCACTGTGATCTTGTCGAATTGGCCACTGTTAGGAATTAACCGGTTAACGGTTAACCCTATAACTATGTTAGCTGCGTCATTGTTTCTGTTCTCAGTTTAACAATTCTGACTGCCGACATCATGTTCTCACTTTAGCCAATGGAATAGTGCCACAGCGCAATTACTACTGGTCCATCATATGATTGAATGATTGTCTGTCTTGCATTGCTAGAGTTCACTTCTAGCAACGCAGTAATATATACTGTATGATTTATGTTTAAATGTCTGTTTGTATTACAGCCACACCTTGCAGCATTGGTGGTACAATCAACTACCATTTTTTTTCAATTTCACTGAACTTAATCAAAATATCACTTAAATTGATGAAAGTTAAGTTGAACACTTAATAACATAAAAGTCTTACTTTTTAGCTCTTTGGCAATTTTCATAAACCAAGTTAAACTGAAACATAAACTTTCTATGATGAATTCCCAGCAGTTTTTAAAATTAAGTGGCCTAATCTATTTTTGCAGTTAAAAACTATGAAAATTTTTATGTGCCCATAATTATTTTGTGTACAAAGTTAAACTACAATTCCAGCTTTTTTGGAGAACCACAAGATGTAAATCATTAATTAATTATATTAAGAGTGTCAAGCTAATAAGTGCACAAAAATTTAACCTGTATGCCTGTCTCTTAGAAAGTGATATGTAAAAATTGACAGATAATTGGTATCAATATCGAAGCGTATGTTTCATTTACTTCATGGTATTCAAATTTGAGTAGCTCTCAACTTCAAACTAATAATATTGGGTTAACTCAATTATGCTTGTTCAATCAAATTTGTTTTAGCCAGATCAAAACTTTACATAAAATTTAATTAAAGTGCATAAATAATTCAAGAAACTATTTAGACCAGTTTATTTAAGTTAAGATGAAAAGTGTGAGCTAAATTTTTTAAAAATTTGTTGGAAAACATAAATCCTGCTTCCAACATTTGAACAGAAGTGAAAATATATTCCTCAAAAAACAATTCAAGTTTTTGTTTAAAAAAGTTGAAAAATTTTTTGTATTTAATAATTGAGCTAACAGACAAAAATTTATTAAGCTGGTAAAAAAGATGATTTATTTAGAACAAAATTGAACACAAATTATGGGCAGATGTGAATTAATATTGTAATGCATTCAAGTTCAATGCAATAACAATAATTAATTTTGCAGTGCAATTAAAAATATTTGGATTTTGCATTTTTCAAGTGACACTGTACTGAGTACCATCTTCTACCTTAATTTTCCACTGACAAAACTTTTTGGTGCATCGAAAAAAGCCTTTTGCTACGTATTTTGTCTGGACAAAAAAGTTTATTATGAAAAATGTTTGTAGCTACTTTTTTTTAATAAAAAGGTACATTCTAATTTTTAGTGGGATATTCAAAGATTGAACTTGGCCAAGAAAGGAATGAAAATGGTAATATTTGGTCGATGAAACCTGAGATTGCCTAATTTTTCCACATGTGACCCCTACTGATAATCAGTTATACCAATTTCAATCTGCTGAGAGCTCAATTAAAAGACTAGAACCTATTCTATGAAACTACAATGTTGAAGTTTCAGCCATTTTCATTGGTCCATGGTGGTTGCCCAGGTCAATTAAGAGTCACCAGTGCACCTCCCAAATGCTTTGCAATAAAATGGTGGAATGTTTTAAATAAAAACTTTTAAGACAAAATATGTCCCGTATTTTAGGCGTTTCATGGAAAAATTCCGTTGTGTTTCAAAATTAAAGTAGACAAAAGCGCAATGAATATTACCGGAAAGTTTGAAATACTTTTGAAGCTACATATGAATCTCACAAACGAATCTATAAATAAGTGTTCACCATACTAAGAGAGGCCAGTCAATAATGCCATCGTTTGGACGTATCCAAGGTCTAACTGCTCATGTTCTTCACGATTCAATCAGTTCTAGGTACAGAATATAGATAGTCTTAAAATTTATGCTAGTCGGTTTCCTTGAATGTTCAATCGTTATGAATAGGGATAACGTCTCCAGAAGCGATGCTTTTCCTCCCATGAATGAATCTGCACCTGGATCCAAAGATGGCGAGGAGGTCAGGAACAAGCCATGTCAAAATTCTGGACACGACGTTAGTACCTTTTTAGTTTTACACAATTTAGACATTTAATGTTTATTCATCTTACGTTAATTTCCTGTTAAAAAAGAAATTACATCCTTCTCATTACTGGTAACCAGCTCAAACCCGACTCGCTAAATTACTCTCATGCTCTTACCACTATTTCGCATGATTTAAAGTGAAGATCTGAGTATTATTGGTATACTTCTTATTTGACTGACTACCAGCATTAATACTCCAATTTTTCGCATACATTTATGTTTATTCCTGCCTGGATAATACTAATATCGAAGTTGCTGTGAATTTTTACGGTTGTCAATTTACTAACGCTACAAGATTCATATAATAAAGATGGCTATGTGATTTTAAAAGCATGTAGGTGTTATTGATTGCTCAATTTAGCCTATAAAAATAAAAATAATATATAATGTTGGAACTATCCGGCATGTATTTGTTGACTATTTGACTCCAACATACAAATATTAATACTTTGTTGTAAAGTTGTTCTATTAATAAATGAAAATATTTTGAATTTTTTAGTGCATTTATCTCATTTTCATGTCTGCAGAATTATTGCCCTCTTACAATGAATTCGCCTTGTCAAGATCCTACTGCTTTTCAATATGACTCTGATCCTGCCCATTTTATTTCGAATTCTGTTTCCGAACTTCCTCCAATGCCAATACGATTTCTGGTGAGATAGATACTTATTAATGTATTAAAGTTATTGCCTTATTCATTTAGGTTATAGTTTTTAATGGAAAATGTTTACAACAAATATGAATCTTTTTGAAAATAAAAAGTTCAACGTAATTTTTATTGTGAATGTCCGTGATGTTTCCTAGAAACCTTTTTTTCTTTATTTTTTGTAAATTTTTACAATTATTATTTCTATAATACAGAAGATGATTTTTATAAGTACTTTTCATTCTTTATCTTTGAGAGTTTCGATGCATGTCTATATGTTCAATCTATATTAATATTGTAAGGGAAACACATATCTATTAATTGCTGACAAGATTTTCACATTCAATTTTTAATTTTTTTGAAATTTTTTATGTCTATAGATTCATTTTATGGAAATATGATTAAAGGAAAAAAGTGTGTCTACTTATTTTTCAGAAATTGCTCTTTATAATTATAAATCAATTTCTAAAAAACTAAGCCTTAAAGGTCCTTCACCCCTTCATGTGGCTTTTCGAAGGTTGCACCTTCAGTGGTTCCACTGAAAATACTTAATCTAGTAACATGTGATGGAAGGAGATCATAATTACTTTAAAATTTTTTGAAAGGTTGCAGAATGCTGCGATATGAAAAAAGCTGCTCTACGATGGAAGAATACAGTTGAATGGCGAAGAAAGTATGGTATCGATTTGCTGCTGCATACTCCTCATGATACATTTGATATCATCAAACAATCATACAAGCACTACTTCCATTTACCAGATCGACTTGGACATGCTGTTTACTATGAGATTCCAGGGTAAGAATTTTTTGTATTTTAAATATGATACCTTACAACCTTTCAGAAATTATTCTAAAATATGATCGTTTGTCCAAAATGAAGATGCTTGGATGATTGGGGTGAACAAGTTTTTTGCAATATTTTTGATCAAAGTCATATACTCGGAATATGGGCCTTTTTTTACAAATAAAATTTGTCTCATCACCAACTAGATTAAGAATTTATCTGAACTTGTTTCCCGTATTAATATTTCTCTGAAATGAAGTAGCTCATCATGAGCTGCAAGGTTATCAAATATTTTGGATGATTTTTTTACCTTTAAAATCCTCTATCATTTGTGATATATTTATTCTTTAATTTTTATTATTTAAAACAAATTCTGCACTACAACCCCCCTGGGGGGAGATGTAAAATAGATAGCTAAATTAATTTAAGCATATTTCAAACTATTCTAAATTATAATTTTTAATCAGAGATGCTCTCCTCATAAGCGAAAAGGTCTTCAAAGTACGTGCTTGCTTTTTGATTGCCCTTCCATTTTTTTCATCATTAGTGGCATATGGAAGTTTTTAAATCACCCCCTTCTTTTTAGTGGTCTATTGTACACTTGCCCCTCTAAGGTGAAAATTTTTGGCTGACAACTTAATAATTTAAAGGATTTGTATCATTCTTTTGGCGCTTCAAGCATAATTTTCAGTATATGAAAATGAAGTCCTAGAGCTGTCTAGTTTTTTATAGTAAACAATCTTATCAATTAGCGAAGTGCTGTGTTGAAAAATGCAATGGTACAAAACCCTTGACATTCATTGTTACGAAATCAATATTAATTCGTAACGACAGTTTTTTAATGGGGTTATGTTTACTGCCATGCTGTTTAAGTCTTCGTATTATCATAAGCTAATTTTTACTATTTCATCTTTAATAGTTTTTTCCCGTATACTATATTATAGGATGATAGATTTTTCAGCTCTAAAAGCGGCTGGAATCAGCCAAGACAGCCTTTTCAAACATTATTTTTTCTACATGGAGTATCTATGGGCGCATCTCCAGCCTAAACAGTCTGATCAGCTGACTATAGTTATTGACTGTGAGGTAAGAATTTCATTTAGTACTTCGAATTTCGTACGTAGATGATCTTTTCATTGTTGTATGCAGCCAACCTTCTTCAGTTGAATATAGTATTGAAGCAATGCTGTATCCCCTCAAATATATCAATGTTTTAATGCAAATATTACAACAGGTACTCTTTTATTCGATTGATGCGCCATATAGTTGTATGAACACCAAAAAGACTAATTTTAATTCCAGACTCGATGATATGACCATTTGTAGCTGTTTTGCAACACAAACCTATAGAAATATTAATAAAATCCTTGAATATTCCAACTGAGGCATTTCAGTATTCCAACTCTGAAACAATGTGATGAGCAAGTATGAATTATTCGAATATAGAAGCATGTTGCTATATTCGAAGTGTTGTTCTATTCAAATTTGTGGACTAATTTTTCGAAACTTCCCAAGATGCTCGTGCGATTACAACAACATGTTGTCATATTTGGGTGAAGATGGTAATGTAACAGGCTTAATTTTGTCCAGGTCTCCATGTAACTTCTCTCTTGCTACGCTGTGGTCGTTTGTGTGTTGTATAGTTATAATTAATGCTTTAAATTCCTTCCAGTACAACTGTAAAATAAAAAATTTTGCGCTACCACATCATCAGCACCCCATAAATCTTAGGCTTCACTCTATCTTTCGAATTTGTTTGATTTTTAAGGGCTTGATCCATCCACTTTTTATAACGTAATGTAAATAGCCGATTGTAAGAAATTTATTTTGGAGCTCTAGAATATGCTAAATCAGTACCTTTTCAACTGTTTAAAGAGATACAGATTGTTTGATATTATAGAACGAACGAATGAATTCGACCAAATATAGACATGAAATGGCTTTTATTTTAGGCATTGGAGCTATAAAATTGTTAGTAAGCATTTATCTTGTCAATGAAATGGACTAAATCCTGTTTTTTTATCATTTCTGCATTTATTTTGCACCTGTGCATTTTCAATTTTTACTTTATTTCAAGTACGTGTAAGAATAGTTATTTAGGATTTATCTGATTTGATATGGATTCGTTCTTTGGCACATGGTACTTTCGTTTATTACTATGATTCATTACATTACTTTTACTATTCAAGTGATAGAGCTGTAGTATGAATATAGCACTAAAAGAGTAAAAAATTTGCTGAATGTAGGTTCAAAAGAACATAGACTGGAATTCCTGTGATGACACATCAACCTACTTCAACAAGGATATTTTCCATTTTATACTTTGCATACATTATTGTGATTAAGTTAGAAGAGGTACAAACACTTCAGAGACCAGAGAAGACAATGCAAGTTGATTTTTTTTCACATTAAGTAACCAGTAAATAAATTGATTCAATATGAGGAGCTTAAATTACAGTTAATAATTCTTAGATCATATACGAAGATGCACATCTAAAAACAAATTATTTATTTCATTTTTTGCACTCAGGGCTTAGGGTTGATGTCTATGAATGGCGAATGCGCATCTTTCTTAAAAGGTGCTGTTTCTTTGCTAAGCGTTCATTACCCTCAGAGGAGCTATAAAATACTAGTATTAAATGCTCCGAGTTTTTTCAGTTCGGCATACGCCTTATTTAAGCCACTACTCAATACCACTACAAAAAGAAAGATTATGGTGGTACCCAAAAGTCAAATGGCAGCTCAAATGACACAGGTATGTAGGAATAATTTCAAAAAGAACAATAATTTTTACCAATGATTTGTGTTGTTTGGGCAATCAGGATATTTACCCTTTCATTGGCCGTACAAATATGATTATTATGATTTCAACATAATAAAAAATATATCCTTTTTGAAATTTATTAGGAATAGGCAACTGAAGCTCAAAAGAATAATTTCTTATATGCAATTGATTCTTATTTCAATTTTATAGGATCGAATTGCTTTAATAAATTTATTTAAAATAATTCTTTATTCAAAGAGTAGTACACTATCCCAATACATTAATTAATTGTGCAGTATCCATTTACTAATATGTTACATAAAAAATGAACTCATGGATGTGTTCATCATACTGAATGGGGTTCCTTAGTGGTTGAGCGTGAGTACTAAATTTATATATATATATTCGAAAAATTTGTACTTTCGTCGAATGAATTATATTGAGCTGGAAAGTCATCATAGCGTTTATTTTCTCTTTCAAATCCTCCATTTCTTGCGACTTGTTCCACGTTAGAACATCTGGATATCATGATTTCTTGATATTCGAGCAAATTGTCTGCATGAAATTATTTGAAAAATATATTTATATTGAAAAAGTAGTAAATTTGGTTATGTGTGGTATATGAAACATTGATTTTATCCATATTTTTCAACTTATTTTTATTATTCGGGCTGAAGCAAAAATATGAAGCTACTCTGTTGAACGAAATGGATTCTTGTAACTGTTATTAGTGTAACCAAGCGAATTAAAGCGACTATTTTTTAGTTGATATAATAGTAAATGAATCTTAGAGTTTGCACCATTTTAGCAAGTAATGGTCAATTTAGAACATCACAATAAATAAATTGCAAATTTCCAGCATCAATCATGCTTCTTTAATATCTTCAGCTTCCTTCGAGAATTAAATCTACCTGGTGCATACCAGGGAAGAAGGGCGGATATATTGAAAATAATTAATCTAAGAACAATTTTTCAAGATGTACTACTGGTTTGGGTTTGTTTGGTGCCCAAATTCTTTGGCATTCGCTAGGGCTGCTGTAGTATTAGATTCTTAGGTTTGGATACTTAAAATATGTAATAATGTAGGAAGTAATGGATATGATAATATAATTGCCATAATCGAGAAGTAAGTAATCTCATGAGATTTAAACTGAATTGTACCATGATCTGTCTATTTTCCTGAACCACAAAGTTTTTGTTTTTCAGATCATTGCTCCTGAAAATTTACCTGTTCAATATGGGGGAAAATGTACTATCCCCTTGGGGCAGTCCCCTGCTGAGTGTTCCATCCGTTCATATGTCATCTCTAAAATTTAAAAACTTTCAAGTGATTTACTTTTTATTTATCCTCGAGCTATGCTGTTTTTGAACTGTCGGTGTTTTTGAAGTGTCGGTGTTTTTGAAGTGTAGGAGTTTTTGTTTTTTCATGTGGTGATATAATATAAGTGTACATTTTTAGATGATATTTTTTTCATGCTTTTTTTGTACGCAAAATCTTGAATTATATGATGAAATTTTACATTGAATGGCATTTCCTGACAACTCTGAATCCAAAATGAGAATAAATGATTATAGAACATGCATGCATATATTTCTATCTCAGTATTATTGATAAGAGAAGTTAAACGCAATAGAAAGAAAGAGTAATGCCACATTTTGAAAAACTCATCAAATTCAATTTGCTTCAACTTGTGACTTCTGTACAACTGGACATATCCAATTCACAGTTTACTACTCAATAACAGTTCACAGTAATGTCGTAATCAGCGCAGTAGACTAAGCAGTCTCAATATAAATTAATGCATCTAGACAATAAGCATTACAAGCACAAAATCTAATAAATTGATACATTCATATATATATTTGCTCTTATTATTTCTGTAAATGAACATCAATTTTTCCTTAAAATATGAGTCATCATGAATGATGCTAGAGAAAAAAGGCAACACAATTCAAAATATGCCATTTTTGGTGTACTAGAGCGAGTTTAGGCATTTTTATATTTTTTTGCCATGAAAGGGTTGAAATCCATCTTTTTCTGTCATAGTCAAAAACATTGGTGCTACGTGTAACAACTGCTGCATGAATTAAAATCCTTTAAAGGTGAGTTCTTAAAGGTAACTGAAAGATGCAATTTCAGGAGTTCAGGTTGTCAGAATCATTTTTAGATTCTAATGAATCTGAAAATTAATTAATTTAAATGCAATCCAAATTCTATCCAAAACAAAAAGATTGCAATTGTATGCCATTTGAAATTCAAAATATGTTACTTAAATGTTTATCATCAAGGATCATAAATGATGAAATAAATAAAAATGATATTGAAATAATAAGAGCACTGAAGTATTGCTTCATGGTCTAACTCATTTGAAGCTATAATTTCAACACAAAGAGGTCATATCATCAAATTGTAACAGCATTGGTGTTCTCTTTCTACATTTCTATATTTGCGTAGAGCAATGATATATGCTGATAATTACCATCATATTTTGACCCGACTTTTATCTAAAACATAAACTACCGTGTATTCATGAGTGACTAAAAGTTGAGTGCCTACAAATTAAATGAATAATGTTGATTTGTCAATTACTTTTAGTATTCAATGCCATTATTGCAGTACGCATGAACTAAATAAGTTGTATCAAGTCTACACTTTTGGCATATCATTAGAAATGGTAAAAAAGTAACTTGAATTAATTTTTGATTTCTATTCATGTCAAATCATATTCTTTAGCTTTATTAATTATTTTGAAAATGAAAGAATGAATAAAAGTGCAATAGTACACAATAGTTTGAATATAACTCAAAGAACAAACTACTAGAAAGAGCACAGCTTGCTAATAGGAACACTGCAAGAAAGATTTTGGATAGAAATAGTTGAAATACAACAACTTTTACTGCATTACTGATGAATATTGTAAAAGTCTTAAATGCCTTATAAAGTACTGACAACTTCTGCAATTGAATTTCTATTTTTTGCTTTGAACTTTGTAAAAAAATTGCTAGAATCACGTATTGGAGGCTCTCCTCAAGTGGCTTTTCTGGTCTATTTTTTCTAAAGAACATTGTACATTCATGAACAGTAGGCATTCAAACATATACAATTGTTCAATGGAAATTTAGGCATGTGAAGGGGGCGAATCCCGTGGCATTATGAAATATCAACAACCAAGATCTGATAAAATTGATTTATACATCATTGTTTTCTATATTTGCAGGCATGAAACGATAGCTCTCTATTTAAACTTCATAATTAGGTTTAGTATTTGTGGAATCACTACTGATATTTCTATACCGAACAAGGAGCATAAGATACTTATTATTTATTATGAAAAAATCTTGATGTCTACTTTTTTTGGTTAGGTGCTAAGATCTTCTAAAAGCTTAACTTTGATGAATCTGTAAGCCAAATTATAGTATGTATGCTCATGTACTTTGTATGGATTTTCTAAACCCTACGTATGGTCTTTCATGATTTGAACTTTGAATTTTTGTGACTTGCAATTGAATTAGTCATTGTTTCGGTAAGAATTGCTATAATTTTAACTGGTTATTCCTGCTGGTAGCTTTGCATCTTATCCAGCTTGCCTTGAGGAACTTTGTTTCAATCCGGAAAGGTCAAGCTGAATTTTGCTTATATTTATTTAGACGAATAGTTTTCGTGAATATTTCCGTGACTGCGACCTTTCGCTGAAGACATAATTTCCGTCATTAAAAATAAGCAACTGCACTACTTTTTGCTGTGACGACCATGTCTGATTCAATTATTGACAACCGTTCAAGAAATATATTGATTTCTCACGTTTAATAATTTTACTGACGATTCTTATGAGCTCGACTGGCAATACGTTGGCGCATACTAAAAGCTCTGCATGCATATCAAATCTCCGATTAATGTGGAGATTTTTAGTCATACTTGTTGCATCTATTTCAATGCAAACGATTTGAAAAATGGTTCATAGGGGATCATTATCTAATGCTAGCCCTAAACGTGCCATATTATCGGCTCTCCTGATCGTATTAATATTTATCATTTCGTTAATCGTTACCGCAGTCCCTGAAGATGAGATTGATGATGTTCAGGGACAAGACGATGATGCATCGTTGGAAAACCTAAGTGCTGCCGATACCGCATGGATGATGACATCATGTGCCTTAGTTTTTCTCATGGTAAGTGATACGTTAAAAGTTTACATCCTTTTGCCACAGTTTTAAGTACTAAAGAATTAATTTATTAATCAAAAATTTCCGGTTATGGTGCAAAATGGATATTCTCGTTCGTATAAGAATGTTTTCAAAGTGAAACTATGCATTCACGAGTCAGTGCATTATCATTTCAGACTCCTGGAGTATCTTTTTTCTATGGCGGCATGGTTCGTCGCACTAGCCTTATATCTACCCTTCTCCAATCCTATGTCATAATGGGCCTCGTTCTTATGCTCTGGATCATATTTGGCTTTAGTCTTGTCTTCAGCGACAGCTGGGGGAATGCTCAAGTAATTGGTAATCCATCAACGTACTATTTCTTCAAAAACGTCGGCGTGGCTCCCAATACTGAGTAAGTAGCATGGTCCACATATCTCGAAAAGTGTTAGTACGCGGTCATTATTTTCATTATGGTTGCTTTTATAATCACTTGTAGGATGGCAGCAACTATATCATTTACTGTATTTGCTATGTTCCAAGCAACTTTCGCTATGATCACTCCTGCATTAATCACCGGTGCTGTTGCAGAGAGAGCTAATTTCAATGCCTGTAAGTTTCTCTCCGCTAAAATTTTACTTTCTACTATTTCTGTAACAGTTCATACAGCAACATATCTGACAATGCAAATAATTTACAAAAAGAATTAAGATTTTAATATTTTACGTAGGACTAAAAACTTTTCACCAAGATCAGTAGTATTACTGCAGAAGAAAGTATTGTACAGGCCTAGCATTGTTGAAAATGAAGCATTTTTTTCAATATTTCGAACGGTTCAGTAGTTGATAGTAGATTTCCGGAATTGAACATATTATTTTTACATGAACAATACATAAAGATTCGATTACAGCTTCATTTTTTATTTCAAGAAAACTTCATTTAAAAATTTTTCTGTTGCATTTTTCTGAACGTATATTATTACAGCACTAAACTGTTCTTGATCTATTTTAACCCTTCATCCAGGAAGTGCCCAGAAAGTAGAGCCTTTTTAAAAATAATAAACTCACAATGAACTGAAATCCCATCAAAGTATGGGTTTGCCTTTTGAAATTTTTCTTACTAGGAACATGTTGCCTTGATATTCTTCTTTTTTAGTATCTAATTCTTTAAATTTTTTCCTATGCAGTAATGTTCTTTGTCGCAATTTGGCATGTAATTGTTTACTGTCCGATTGCACACATGGAATGGCATCCTCGAGGCCTATTAAAAGAACTTGGTCATAAGGATTTTGCGGGAGGTACTGTTGTGCACATGTCATCTGGTTACTCTGCACTAATGCTTGCATATCTCGTTGGTGTTCGAGGGTAATTTTAAATTTTTTTCTGCAATAACTCTTGGATAAAACAAATTTGTTTCTAGCAAATTTTCATTAATAACGATTGAACAAAAAAGCCTTGTACCAATTTCAGCTTCAACTTCTTTGATACTTTGAAACAATTTGGTGATTCTGATGAATTCCATCTATCCAAAGTTTACAAAATTTTGGAATCAAAGAAGGCTGTAAGTGTTAGTTTGTAGTTTTTTAAAGTTACGTTGTAAATTTGACACTGATGCTATATCATGTAAAGTTAAATGAATACATTTGACATCTAATAGTCATTACTGTCAATGTTTACAATAGGCATTTTGTAATCCTTTGAAATTCTTTACATTATCTCTGCTCTGTAATAATTGAGATTAATATTTCAATGAAGCATCTTAGATCAAATTGACCAGTTGAAATAAGTCAAACTAATGGTATCAATTTTTTCTCTATCAGGAGTGTAATTTTACTATTCATGTATATCATGCATGTAAAAATATTAATTTACAATTTAAATGAGGTTATTGTAATTCAATTCCATTTTTGTAGCTTCTTAAAATTTGTCAATTTTTTTATGATTCAATTATTTATTTTGGAGAGGCGAGAATGCCTAAACGAAAAGGTAACATATTCTTTAAAGAAACAATTGCGACAAAAAAAAATTGAATTGTGCTCGGATTATCTGTTTGAGTATAACTGGATAAATTTTTGTCCAACTTGAAAAAAAGCAATATATGGACCTTTCAAAATTTCATTAGGCAAATTAAATATTCTTTCGGAAGTGAGAAGACTTTATTGCTTCACTGCCCTAATTCACCTAAATTGCTCAATTTGTTAACATTTCTAATAGTGTTATAAACTTATTTGAAGAGGGGATAAAGCAACACATCACAGTCCAGCACATATTCCCTATGTAATGCTCGGAACTGGCCTTCTATGGTTCGGGTGGTTTGGTTTCAATGGCGGTAGTGCCCTAGGAGCCAATGCCTCTGCAGCACAAGCTGTAGTCACCACGTGTGTTGCGGCGGGCACAGGAATGTGCACTTGGGTGCTGTGGGACTATGTTCAAGGCCGTAAAGCCAGTGCCATCGGAGCATGTGGTGGCTTAGTCATTGGTCTCGTCGTGATTACACCTGGTTAGTGTCTACTCTAACTTATGTTAGGGTATTGACAATCTTCGGCTTCTGAACTGTACAGTGATAGAATGATTTATATGTGTGATTGGAGTTGAAGAGCTGTATAATCTGATTTGTATCATATACATGAAATAAACCGATGAATTGCCTTTATAAATCCCACATTATACTTCAGAAGCTGTCTTTCTTGTCTCTGCCTACGTACGTGGTCCGAACAAATCTAACATTTATCGATTCCAAGTTTGCTCTGGCTTAAGTGTACTGAAGAAAATTAATCTAGAAAGATTTCTTCTGTAAAGTGTAAAAAATAGCAGGCATTTCACAGTTAACATACTAATTATTACTAGCTATTTTGATTCAGTCTACAATCCATTGTGATATGTACAGCTAGCTTTTTTTGGGCCTACCACCACATACATTTATTGCTAGTATTACTGGAAAATTAGTGTATTTGGAATTAATGTATGTCACTTAAAATCCTGCAGAAATTCAGAGGCACTTCTCTTACTTTGGGGAAAGAAAGTCATTGCTGGGGTTAGCCGGTGTTGTTAACATTAATTTGCTGTAACGCATCCAAATATGAAAGTTTTCATAAATAATGTCAATATTAAAAGCTTTAGAAAATGTAATTGCCTTTAAAGGATAATGTAATCCCTCGTAATTTTGTTGTGAATGATATTTACGTTTTCTAATTTTATGTTAACATTTTATAGGATGTGGCTTTGTGACTGTTGGTGGCTCAATGATAATGGCCATGATAGGTGCAATCGTATCAAACGTGGCTCTTCATTGGTTCAAGAATTTGAGTATGGTTGATGATACTCTTGATGTGTGGGCATGCCATGGCTTTGGGGGGACCGTTGGGGTGCTTCTTACAGCTTGTTTTGCTACTGACCGCGTCTACGATGATGGTCTGAACGGTACGTTGACTATAATATATCTAAGAGAGCTGGCATGCAATTAGTTGTATCATTTATTTAAACAAGTAAAATTATATCGAAACATGGTAGATGTTTTATTTGAATAAATGCTTGCTGAAGTTGAAATTCATTTATAGAGCAATCAGTTGTATCACATCTTTAAGACCTATGGTAACCATTCAATTCATACTATGTACATGTATAGCCTTTTGAAATGAAGGCTTTTCCTAGTACATACTAACGTTTTTTAGTACTTGGAGTTGGCATGCTTTTATATTACAATCGAAAATATTTTCCCATTCATTTAGTTTTACTCTAATCTACTTTTTATTATCTTACCAACTGAATTGTGTAGCTCTCTGGTTTCACTTTTTTTGTAACTTTGATAAATGTCCCCTTTATTGGTAAAGTGATAGGTCAACTGAAGGTTCGAAATTGTTGTTTCTTCTCATGTGCAGTAAATTTTGGACAAAAATAATTCGTTTTTGACTAACTTTTGCTTAAAGCGAGTAAATGAAAATGTAACATGATGCTAAGATTGATTTCAGACTTTAGGATAAATGAACCAATTCTGTGATTTTTTTTGTACTCCGTGAATAAGGTATGATATCCACAAAAAGCTACCGCTTTTTTTATTTGCCACTCATCTAATAAATCTATTCGTACATTGTAAGAGGTTTTAAAGAAACAATTGTTCTTGAAAGGTTATAATAGTTCTTTTTGTGAGAAGTGCAGATGCTGTATATGCTCTATAGTAAACATTATTATATTAGCTGATTATTGCCTTTGAAGTTTTGTATACTTTTCATTAATAACATATTCTACTTCTTCAGGTTTATTTTATGGAGAATGGAAGCTATTTTTTAATACCTGTCTCGTGTGTCTTTTATGTATACCGTACTTCTTATTGATGACGTATCTGATCTACCATTTTGTAAATTTCTTTGTTCCATTTAGAGGTAAGTTTTTCAAAACTCCTAACTTACTAGCTCAGAACGTAACAATAAATTATATTGAATCTTCATAGGCAAATAAAAATGCAATGTTTTAAATTCCCATTTCTATTCTACAAAACAAATTGAGCAGATGTTAATCATGTTAAAAGTCACGGGCCAATAGACATGCTTTATTTCAATTGTTCTGTTATAATTTGTATGATTCCTGTGCAATGTTTTATTTGTATTATCAAGATTTGAATTTTTTCAATATATCTATCATTTCTTCAGTGGAAGTAAAGAATAGGCCACTAAGTCATTTTTACCTTATAAAAATTAATATGAAGTTTTTTTACAAATGAATATTTATTGTGAGATGAAAAGTCATCAAATTTTATACAGTTTGCCCTTTTAAACCCTGGGTCTAGTGTCCTATTTCTTGATCTTAAAGCCCTTTTTTCCCGACACATTCATATAATTGTTCTAGATAAGTGTGTGCGATAACATATATATATATATGCAACCATAGCTAGAGTTTAAAATAATTTTAGTGGCTTTGGTTTCATTAGTGGTCCTGTACAGAATCATTAGATTTTTTTGCAATAATCGTTCTATTTAAATAATTACAAATTGGTCCTTTTGTTTCATGGGCATGCAGTTTCGAATACTATATAATAGATAAGTCTATACGAATGAGCTTTAATTTTTTTTGTTCTAGTATCCATTGAAGATGAAAAAGAAGGCTTAGATAGGAGTTACCATGGAGAAGCCGTTGAGACTTTCAATTTACTTATGAATACTGTAACTGAGAACACGTTTTTGCTTTCAAATGTTCAGCGATCTCCTAGAATACGCCCCTCGAACAGTTTTCAAAATATTCCTCTCGATAAATATAAATTGAGATCCAAGAAAAATCTTTCTTCGACGGATTTACAAAGTTTTGTCTGAAATTGTATTAGTCGATAAATATCTTTTCTTGGAGTGTAAATATTAATGTATAATTTGTAAAGTTTATAATGATTTATTACTCTGTTTTTTGCATATATCAATATTTTCTATTGATTCAATGTACATACATTAGTCAAACTGTGTGCAAAAAAACAAAAATATAAATATTAACTTAACAAGCAAACAAAATATTTAAGTTCTGCTGACATCTGCAATAATTAATTATAAACTTGGTGATTTGCAAAACTCTTTATTTTTTTAATAAGACACGCTCAAATCTTACCTTTAGGTTATCTGTAGCAATTCATATAATATAATTAAATAGTAAGTCTTTTTTTCTTTCACCTCGATAGCAAAAAGAGTTTTTTACCTATTTGTACCCTTCTGTATAACTCATTTTTCATATTGATGCATATCTATGTGAGTTACTGGATTAAAAAGTAGATTAAATCTCAATACTCATTTTTTCAGCAAGATAGTGACTATATTTTTAATTAGTTAATATTATACATTTATTACAAAAACTTTTCATCTATTAAGCGAAACTCTTAAATCTTTTCTTTTTACATCTCGAGGCACCTAATTTCCATTCGAAACTTCAAGTATATCCGATGTTTCATTTAAATATTCGAAAAATAAGTAGAATAATGCAGAACGAAGGTTTTTTCCTTTTGTAAACTCATCAATAATAAAATAATTTGTGCAGTTTCAATTCAAATGATTTTTTCTAATGGTACCTAGATCCTCCCAATGTGCTAAGTTATCCCTAGTATAGCTGTGTTACTCATGGCTTGTAAAATAAAGTTTGATGTTATGCAGAGTAATGAGGTGATAGGCAGGCTAAGCTCAGTCGAAGAAACACGCTTGTAAGTTCGAATGTGAAAAAATACATAAGTAGAGACCAACAGTATAAATAAATGATTATTCTAAATTATGTACTTTCTCAAAAAAATGACTATGCAGACACAGTCTTTGACAGTATTTTTACGCGTTGCACAATTAAATTGCTGTTCTAAATAAAAGATATGATTGCATTTCAATCGATCAAAAGGTTGACAATATTTTTCAATATATTGAGCCATTGCTAAAATCAATTTTAACGTTTGGAACTTTTTTACCGTGGAATTTTGATGAGAAATTGTATATTTAAGAAACAAATCTTTTCAGCCTTCTCAGGTAAGTCCTTTAACATTTTATCATGCATTACATTTTAAAGAGTTGAAACATTAGCATTTGTGCCGTATATATGACTTTTTTCCAAAACTTTTCTGAAATAATTACTTTTGATGAGACAAGAAAAACATTTCAAGATTATTTTAGAAGCACTGGTACTTCAGCTCAAATGAACAATGTTGTGGTTAGTAAAATATTTAGTGTTACTGAAAGTGATGATTCCAATATTGAGATTTCAGACACTACACAAGAAAACAAAATTTTCAAACCGAGTTCAAGACAGAAGCACACGGATATGGTTGCAGATGTATATGACAACAGTTTAAGCACTCTTGAAGATAGTTCCGTTGAGAATCACAATAAAACAAGTATAGATATCAAAATAATAGTTCAAACTATGGATAAACTAATAGTTAAATATTATCACTACACCTTCATTGTTTGGAATTATCTTCCTTAGGGGTTGATTTTCTTTTTGTTGCTATGGTAAGTTTCTCCTGGAGTTTTTGAAGTTTCAGTACAGATTATGAAAACAGAATTTTAGTACATGGCTGCATAGATACCAGTAGAGTTATATATCTTGTTGTGTTGATGAAGCTATCTCACTTCTATCAATACAAGGTAGCATGCAATGATATACGTATTTTATCACAGCTTTATTGTGTTCCTGCAGTGTCTTACACTCCTAACATCCATATTTTCAACAATACAGTTTGTATTATAGCCAAACATTGGAAATGCAACCTAAGCATTGATATTGTTGAAGGAAAAAATGTACTCTGGCAACACATACCGTCAGGATTTATACAGTAAGCACTTCACTCCCGATTGAAAGTTGTGATCTGTTATCTACTTTTCTTAATACTTAACTAAATTATTGCTACCCCAAATAATACCCATAATGAAATTTATTCGGTATTCTGAGACTTTGTTTTAGGATATTAGCCTACAATTTTATCATGAAAAAACAAATTTGCAATTTCATCTTGGTCAAATTATTTTTCTCCATTTTTGGCCAGATTTAAGTGAAATCTGCTGATATATGCTACTGTTTTTTGTAGTGTTGATAAAGTAACTGAAATGAATAACAGCTTAAGCAAATAGACTGAATGTAAATGTCTATATTAAATTTCTAATGAAGTTAGATTACTTCTCATAGTATTCAGTAAGTAACTTGCAATGTAATATCCAAGTAAAGATGATTTTGATTGTTCTTGTCGATAAAATTACTTATCAATATTTATAGTAGAAGCATATCAGTAAAATTCTGATGCAATCTATATTTCTTATCAATTCTACTCTTCTCCAGTTCAGCAGAAGATATCCATCTCTGTAATGATACGTTCTCTAAGGCATTGGGTTCAAGTATTTTTTTCTATACTTAATCAATTAACCTATTTTCATTTAATTTTTCTACTTTTTCATTTTGTTTTTGCTTGTTGTAGCAGCACATAAGGAGGTATTTAGGGAAAATCTATGTCAAATAGTTTTGACTGAATCAACAGATCAAGATGGAATTCAATTATTTGCAGAATCCTACATGTCTCCCTTAAAATGGTAACTTTTGAAATACCAATTGGGCCTTTAAACTTAGAGGCAACACTTTTGATTGATTGCAGTGTTAGCTTAACATGGGATCCATCAGAATTTGGAGATGATTTGACGTATCAAATGAATTTTTGGTATGAACCCAATGAGCATCAAAAAGCATATGCTTGTAAAGGCTTACAAGCAACAATAAACTACCTACTGCCAAACACAAAGTATTTTTTCTCTGTTTGCAGGGTTCTTATTAATCAATTTTTGTCTCCACCCTCTGCCACTATTGAAGTGAAGACGGGCAATAGTACTTTAGCTTCAATGCAACAGCAGGTAACAGTGCAACTGTTGGCATTAGTTTTTCACAGCTGTTAATATCAGATAATGCTGAACTTCAATCAAGTACATATACTATGGTACATGAGCTGTATAAGATGATTTGCTCATGATTTTATTTTATGTTATTATTCATTGGTATCTATATTGTGCTGCATGAACCTCCAGTAATTTATTCTTACCTTTTTTTCTTCTGGGAACTTTGCAACTTGTCCCTTATGATGTCAGAATTGATGACTGATGAATATACAAATTTAAAAATTAGAGTGAAAAAAGATATTCTTCGATCTATGTCTTACATTGCATCATACAAACTTGAAGAGTCCTTTATAAGCTGTCATGTCTGTATTCTTTTAAAAGTACATACAATGTTCAACTTGAAAAGTTTGAAGTATGGTGCCGGTTATGTATGAAATCCACTCTCATGATCAGGTCTTTTTTCCATAGGAACTGCTATCTCTAGATTTGGAATGACAGCAGTTTTGAGGTGATGGTTAAATAACAATAATTTATCAGGTATAATTTATTGACTAGTATTTGGTTCTTTAAATAAACAAATATGTTGTGTTTAATTATAAAGAGTACATGCTATATTCGAAATGAAACATACTCTTTAAAAACTGCTATATCACCTTTAATATATATATATATATATATATTAGCAGGTATAAAACCTAATTTAATGATTTGTATATAAAAGGATTCATTATTTAATTTTTATATAGCATAATGGGGCTAATTTGGTGCTGTACAAGTAGTATAGGAATAAAAATTTGTAAGTTTTTGCGCAATAATATTCGGGTGTAATGTTCAAATAGATTACAATCCAAAGGCAGTTTTCGATGAGGGAAGATAACTTAGTTCATAGGGTTGTCAATTACAAGGGACAAGAAAAGCACCATCTAGTCAGAACCAAATGGACAGTATTTTTGTATTGAACTTATTAAATAAAAGGGAACTAAATTGAAAGGTATGCAAATTTGCCAAAGTGTAAATTTCCCCAAACCTGATATCCCACTTGCTGGGACTGCACCCGTACAGCAACAATCTTTGTACCTATCCGATAGGATTAGGACATATTCAGCTATAACTACGAGTGGGATTAACATGAAAAAATATTGTTGGTTTATAGATTTCTGGCTCGTTTAAACTGGTAGCAGGGGGGACAGTGTTTACCAATACGGTTTTTTGTAGAGTCCAACCATGCAAATATGCAGCTATAGTTTGAGCTGATTCTTCAATAACTTGAAATAAGTTCAGTGATAACTTATTCAACTACGGATAAATAATTTTTCTATTTTTAGTATAAAATTTCTGATAGGTTGAAATGAAAAAAACAGTGAACACATGCTGATTACTTAAGTTGTCATGCTGTCATCTCACTTAATTGGCATACGCATATAAATGTATGGAGATATTTTTTACATTTGATCTATCTTCATTCATACTTTTTTATATTTAAGATTTATCCCTTTGGATAATTGGATGAGGTTATTTTTTACCTACAAAATACATCTTAGTGCCATTGATCTTTATTTTTACCTTTGAATTCAGAGCTCAAGGCGCTGTTTAACTGCATTAGTCAACTAGCCAATGTGATGCGTACTAAGTCAAAATATAAATCTTACTGCACATGTCCTTTGTAAATGATGCTAATGTAAAATTTACTTTTCTACATATTTGAAGCAGATAATATTTTAGAATAACTTCAACTTGCCTTTGAAAAACAGTGTCTACGTACAATTACATTGTACACAGTTAATTTGCCAAATAACCCAACAAAGATTTTTCCTTAAAGTATACTTAGGTAATACATCTTGTAAAACAATATTATTTTTCATAGACTTTTGCACTTTCATTAAATGATATATTACAATGATACACCAAACAGTTAACTGGACATTGTCAGGTTACTATTGTTCTAAGGTTTCAAAGATAAGATAAAAAGCCAATCATTAACTTACACATTTAGTTTTTAATTGTTTTAAGTTGCAATCATTACCAAAAAAATTACATGTTTTTTTAATTTCAATTGCGCCATACAAGTAATGATTGTAGGAATCAGTACAATTTTAACTAGTAGTACTGCTGGATTCAAGGAGAAGAGCCACTGCTAGAAGAGTAAAAGTAACCTAGTCATTCTTTACGTACTTGACAAAACCTCAATTCAATTTTGAAGATGCCATGGTACTCTGTTTCTCAGAAATAAGCTCCAAATTTCTAGAAAAAACAAGTGTAAATTCATGAAAGAGTTCAACTGGTTGAATGTACTCATTTTGACTCCTGAATGTACTCAGCTTTGTCTTACTCAAAACTACTCTTTATTGGTCAAAATACAGCTATCCAAATCTAGAAAGGTCTTGGTGCTACGGTTCAAGAATATGTATAAATTTTTTCTTAGCAGTATATGGATGTTTTATTGACTGGTCGCATTAGCCAGAGACTGACGATTGGAATTGAATGGTTGTGTACATAACTGCCTGGTGCAATTAAATAGCATTATTAAAAATCAAATGCATGAAACATAAATCTTCAAAATTTTCAAATATTTGAAGAGAATTTATTTTCATAATAACTTGATATTTACATTTTGGGTTAAGCTGAAGCACCTACAAGTTGTTCGGAGCCCTCATAAATTGATTTGTAAGGGTTGCAGATAAATGTATTTAATAGTTTGGGCATATATTTTCTTTGCACTAGCCATGTTTGTTTCTAGAGTTTTCATTTAATTGAATCTGCACTGCGTTTTAAGACTTTTTAAAATCTGGCTTCTTTTTTCTTCGCTCACAAGGATGTATACTTGAAAGACCTTAGATTGTTTTATTTAATATTTTCAAGAGCAGTTTCAATGGCACGTAAATGCAATGAAAACTTATGGCAAGAATATGTACATTAAATTTAGCCACTTTATTTAATTATAAGTTGCATACGCAATCTCATTGGTAGTACTTTTACTCCAAAAAATCTTTTAAAGTCATGTTTTTTTTTCATTAATGTAAACTTCTACAATGCGATACCATAGATATAGACAAAGCAGGTAGGAAAAGTAACTGAATTTATAAAAAAAAGTAATTTTTAAGCCCAACCACGTTTAAAATCATCATGTACACACTTGCAGATTCCCCAACAAAAAATGTTATTGAAAATGATCGAAATTCATTTTAATTAAACTTCTGAAGCAAAAATAATTTTTTATTAGATTACTTTAAGAATCAAGTGATATTGAAACCAATCAAATGAAGCTCTCAACTTTTTTGTTCAATTACCAAAGGAATTAAAATTGAAAAATTGTTCTTTACTATAAAAAAATGATATTGCCAAACGAATTCTGTTTTGCTCATTTCATACCATCAGAAGTAAAATTTGAAATTTTTAGCTTCACTAAACTTCAGTTATGGCAAATTCGCTCCGATAAAATTTCAGGTACAACGAATAAATGGAAAAGTCAAATTATGTGAAATTCAGCTTTGGATTTTTGTATACAATGGGTCTCGAACATATAAAATCATCAATTCAGTTATCCTATCAGACTCACTTGATTCAAAATCCTTTAAATGAAATATTTAAATTATATCATACAAACATTTAGAAACAGGGAAAAATATTATACGTTTATAATTTATATACATAAAAACTAAAGATGAACTTTGAAAACTAGCTAATTTTCAAAAAACCAATGACTTGAGTTGCTATGTCAAGTGGAAATTCATTGCAGCCGCATGGCATGCGACCGAAGAGACAACTCAGCTGGAGATTGTCCTAATGGCACAGTACATGTCCCGCCATATTTAGGAGGCAAATTTTCAGGAGCAATGACCTAAAAACACAAAAGTATATGAAAAAAACTTTAAAAAATAGTACACCTAGCAGATACAGCCATACACCCCGGGGGGGGGGGAATCTTGCAGGATATCATTATTCAGACATCGGATCTTTTGGCATATCATCATTGTTTAAAAAATGAAAATTTATTGTGATTGGTAGAAATATTATTAGATCATGACAAAACATTATGAGGTTAATTTGTACTGACCCAACCATGTTGATTTTTTGGGTAAAAATGTTAAATTTGTCCTTTATTATTGGTTGAAACAAAGTTTGCATTGAATAAAAAATTGATATTAATTGACATTATAGAAAAGATACCACTGTAACATGGGGGGGAGCGCTAATTTTATGAGTGAAACCACTGAGCTGAGGATTTATATGAAACAAATTACATGAAAACGTATACAATACTGATATGTATTGTCGTCTACCTAGAAAATTAAAAAACAGAGTGACACTATAAAACTCAACCAATGTTACAAAAAATGATATTAATTTTCCGTACGAACCGTATGTTGTCAGATGGATCAAGTTTTTCGACGAATTGTGATTTCATTCGTTGTGAACCGAATCAATACCCCTAACTTTTGCCATTTCTGCATGATATTTAATATTAGTTTTCCATGTCATTAACTGACTTTCGCAATGTAAATGCAGAATAGCATTGAACTACACTATGACCCAAATTGAGACACTATTCGGGTGCGCCCAGATATCCAATATGCAACACAATACTCTGATACCCCTATTCGGAATCATCTTAAATGTCTGATATGCACTCCAAAACATTGCTACCTAATTTGTGTACTTTCAAATACCCAACACAGAACCCAATACCTTAATACCCTATGCACGATATTCACAAATGCTCAGTATATAACCCAATACTTCACTGCCCTGTTCAATATATAATCCAATAGACTTAGGTATGGACTTGCTGGTATGAGTTTATAATAAAAAATTAAAAAAAATTTAATGCAAAAAAATGAGCATGTGTTTACCTCAACCATTTCAGAAGCCATTTGACTGGGTGGTATAACTGATATCTTTGCTCGAGTATTCTCGTTCAACATTGGCTTAACTAGGCTAAATGCAGCATTGAAATAATTTGGCGCATTCAGAATAATTATTTTGAAACTTCTCTGGGGGTAATGGGTACTCAACACGGATACTGTACTCTTCAAAAACGAAGTAGGTTCACCCCGAAATTCCATGAATCCAACACCCTTTAAATCGAATAAAAATTGTTCTTCAAATTTTAAAATTTGCTTATCGATATTTTCAATTATCTGTAAGTTGAAAAATTATCAATGTATGCAAGTATGGGCTCCATAAGCAATTTATTTCTTACTGTCAAAAAATTTGAAAATTTAAATAATTTTGCAAATGTAAATACATGAAATCGAGTAAAACTGCTAAAATATTAAATACTTGAATGGTGCATAACTTGATGATTTTATCAACTGATGGTCCCTCCAATCCAAAGTATTCATTTTTTAGCTGAGTTCTACGTTTCAACTTCAAATACGCTGAATTTACCCAATTCGCACCCAAATTGAAAAGAGAGATTCAGCCAAAAGACAAGTAGCATTTCACAAATAACAATTTACTGATGTTGTATTTGACTTTTGAGCAGCATGAGTCAGTTAGAGGGGTAGATTCTGTATATTACATAATTTGGAAATTGGACGGCATTTATGAATTTTAAATTTAAATGTATGTTACGTGTTAAACCTTTCAGTTCTACAGATTCGATATCTGATTAATGAAGATCTAGCTTTGAATCACTTCTGCGTAAGGCAAGGCTGATATGGATAATCCATTATGCTTACATTAGAAGAACAATCAGTAGTTAAAGTGGCAAGTCATCAAATTCAGATTCAAAATTCAAATAGCTTATCTTGTCAGCTCACAGTTCAGCATGCAGTTCGGCTTTTACAGTTCAATACTCAATATGTACATGATTCATATATGTATATCATATATTGCGAATGTCAAACAGCAGCGAAAGATAGAATCCCGAGTACATGTTCAATTATCTTGTTTCGTTGGAGTCTGAAGGAAACTCAATTAGCAATTTAAAATTTCACAACTAGTTCAGCTAAACACAATCTTCAAAGTAGCTTACCTCGCAGTCGATTACAATCGTCAGCTTATCAATTTGTTTCGGTTGAAGTTTTACCCACAGATACTCCATGCAATAACAGTAATGTCTTAACAGGCTATCTCGATCCACACCGGCTGCTTTCAAAGCAGACAAGTTCATTTTTCTGTGAAAACGAAAATAATGAAATGAGCAACAAACGATGCATTGAAATTCATATCTCTATACTTAACAATTTTAAAAAATTTATCAAAGTATGCCATCCTATAAAATAATTTCAATAAAAAAGGAATTTATAAAAATAAATGCATGAAAAGCACAATAAGATTTAAATCGACAAAACATACTTCAGTGACTTTCATCCGCCAATGAGCTTGTATTTGTTAAATATTAGATTTCAAATAATTTCTAAAATTTATAATAATTTTGGCACATATATTTTCATATTCGCCAATTTTTCAATGTCTAACCAATGGTATATATACTTAAAATATGGCAGTAAAGCCAAACTTAAAAAAATACTAGAGCCTCTTGTCTGCATAATCATTCAAGCAGTCTGGAAATCTACATTAAAACTTTTTCATTTATAAATGCTCTTCATCGATACTTAACAACAGGCTGAAGGTCCCCATTGTCTTAGGTTGAACAAGTGATGCTTTACCTTTTCAATGTAATAAAATGAGCTGACAATCAAATCAAATAAACTACAGTTAAAATTGGTTATTAATTTAAATTTTATTAAAATACAAAATATGAATAAAAAAGGTTAAAAATATAAATTCAAATACAAGTTTTTAAAAATATTGATAAATGAATTACTTACCCTGGGATTTCATAATAAACCATATGGCCATGCCGATCGGGAAGGTGAAAATGATGCTTATAAAATTGCTTCACTAAGTCAAACTGCAAATGTGGCTTATCAAGAATAGCATCCATTTCATTTTTCAATCTCCAGTTAGCTGTATTTTTCCAGCGTACAGAAGCTTTAGCCATATCTCCACCTTCGGCTACCTGTACAAAAATTGATAAAAAATGTTATTTTAGATAAATATATCCTAATTTTAGGTAAATATATCCTAATTTTAGCTTTAATTTTTATTGAGCACAATTTTTAACCGCAAATATATTCTTTATAGTGATTTAGTATGGTTTACAAATTTCTATTGCATATACTTATTATTGCATCCAAATGGCACTAAGCACCAATGTATGCATGCATGTATGCCAAAAAGTAACTGACCAAAAATCGCTTGGGCATTGGCGGACACCCAGGAACAACATCCGGTATGAAATCCCCAATTATCGCTAAATCTTGGGATGCATCATAATTTTGAGCTAATGTATCCACTGAGAGAGAAGATGTTTCAGCATCTATATTATCCTAAAAAATACGAGAAAATAAATTTTAAGCTCGAAAAGTTTAATGAATAGAAAAATTTAAATAATTATTCTTTTGTAGCCGAATAAAATTTGAGATCAGTTCTTACTTCTCCAAATTACAGGAACTAGCTAAACATTTAAAACTTCACATGATTACCTTTTGTCAATTTAAACTTCTATTAGACAAAAAAGAGTTTCTTTAATTGAGCTACACCAAAGTTAAGATATCATATTTTTATCATATATTAAAATATGGATAATAAATCAAAGACCAATTACTGAATCTTTAAATTTTTTAGATAAAATAATGTTCATTAATCAAAAACTACAAGTTTACTACTGTATGATTTAAGATCTCCATATTTAGAAGCATTTTAAACCTACAAATTCTCAAAATAACCGTTCAGTGCAGCATATAAAAGGTCAAAAATAAGAAAATCTACAATCTTTCATGAATCCGAACTCAACATACCTCCCACGATAATGGAATCAAGGTCACCAATATAGATGCAGCGGAAGAATTTTTGATTGGATCTTTTCTAGCCAATCGCTTTGCAGTATATAGCATTGCACCAATCAAGGATATTGTTGCAATTGCAGTTATGTAGGTATATATATCCAAAAAAGGCAAAATTAAACTTATAAAAACTGAATAAAAGCCATATGCAGCGAAAAGCCACAGTATCTTCCGACCTGCACCAATGAAATCGAAAGAAAAATTCCATCTGTAGTTTATAGCTTTGTAGGAAAAAATAGAAAAAAACATGAGAGAGGAAAGTTTGGCCAACCATTTGCAGAGTGATAAATTAACTAGGAAGGCATATGTCAATTTTAAATTACAATAATTTTTCTTAAAAGCTCAGAATTCAATCGACAGTTCAGTTCACGCAGTTCATAAATTGATTCATTCTCATCTTGAATAAATGGAAGACAATGAGCTTCTAACACTATTGGTACATATATATATATATATTAAAACTGCAAGTAAACTATATACCTGCCCTTTCATGTAATAATTCCAATTTCGACTTGACAGATTGGTCCAGAGA
The DNA here is from genome assembly GCA_032358265.1 of Vaucheria bursata. Taxonomy (NCBI): domain Eukaryota; class Xanthophyceae; order Vaucheriales; family Vaucheriaceae; genus Vaucheria; species Vaucheria bursata. Next base: position 11,683 of record JAULBW010016116.1, on the reverse strand, counting down.
CTTTCTCTTTTCCAATGAAAATTTAACATAGCACGTTTCAGCTTCACCAAAAACTGGCAGAGTAATCATGCCCTATGTAAAGAATTATAAATATCTAAAATATTCAATGAGCGTACTAGTTAAATATCAAATAGCATAAAAAACAATAATATATTAAGTATAATCGAGTATACTCAAATACGATTGAAATCTAAGTTTAGGATATCCTCCTCAAATAATCATTTAGATTTTGAATTTTCATGTTGCACAATAGTACCAATCAGGATTATCCTTAAAAAGTGTACCACTATATTCCCCAATATATATATGTATATATCAATGCTTTGTATTTGAACAGAATTGAAATGCTGGTCATATGAGGCAACGACCAGGATTATAATCTTAGCATGCACTAAGACATCACTATGAGTCAATATCCCTCTTACTAATCCTACTGGGGACCCCATTCGGGGCTCCCTCAAACCTGGATTTCCCTTGTATCGACCTGCCACCACTATAATAAGCACATAAAGGACTAGTCCCTAGGTGGGCTTATCAAGCAGCTACTACGTACAGCAGTCAGCCCATAATTTTTATTTAAGGGCGCAAATATAACCCCTAAGAGATGCCTTTAAATAGGATTGTAATTTTACCTGTTTTTCAATAATTGTATCCATTGATATATCGGCATGCCCTGCATTCGTGAAGTGCAATGTAACAGCAGGTTCAGTACTTCCTCTTGAATTCATAATCTGCATATGCATATTAAAAAAATAATTTAAAAGATTATATTCTATGCATAGTAAACCATTGACTCAGTACCGTTACTAAGAAACACCAAAATTTCATTAAAAATGCAATAATTTTTACAATATGAGCATGAGAGTTGATAGGAAGGCGAGTTTGTAAGGGGGTGTTCAAATTGAATTTTTGAAAGATTACTTTCAGTAAAACAGCTAAAACTAGTTGGTGTAACATACTATAGGTGTAGTTGATTCCAGTCTTATGTAGTAAATCTAAGTTTAATTCAGACTTACGTCAGATTCTAAGACATCTTTAAAATATTCATTTTGAGTAGCGTCACAATGACGAAAAATTTCAGTGCTCAGAAGAGTAAATATTTGGATGGGGGGAATTTATGGAGCAAAATCAATGTTAAGTGCACAGATACCAGCCTTGAGAGGTACCAATGCTAGTGTTTAGGGGTATCAATATCAGTGCAGAGGGCTGGGCATGGAGGCATGCTGCATTGGTATATTTTTTAGTCAAAACTATACATTTGTAATAATCCCCTTTGTTGAATACTTTCCCATTTTTTTATCATGAACTTTTGAAACTGTCTGCAGGTACATATTTACCTACTAATTTGAAATTCATTCAGAAAAATTGAAAGAATAAGATTGCTGTTGTTGTACATGTTTGTTTTGATGTAAGTGCAGAATAGGCCACAAAAGAATTTCAAACCTCTCTACCCTTTCAAAAATTATCCTGATGCATGATCTTTCGACAAATAATAAACTGAAAGCCATTAAAGTATATGGCATTTTCCCTTTCAAGTTCACTTCTATTAGCAAAGAATTTATTTTTCTTAAAATCTTACTTTTCGGTAGCCAATTCTGCACATTCCCAATACTTAAATTACAGCTTTTACAGTTCTCAAAATCTTAACTTCAAAAATGAAGCTACATAAACATATATTTGAGTCGATATAAATTACAATGCAAATCTCAATTTTTTCATCACGGTCAATTATGAATGAAAAAACCACAGTACTAACGTGTAAAGGCTGAAACTCAAAAAGAATTGGCTTTTTCCATTGGGCATTGTGAAATATCTCTTCTCTTTTAAAAGCTCGCTTGCTATTCCGCGAATCATGTTCCATGTAGTTCACCGTTATGCACCTATCATTGCAACAGAAAATTGAACAAACGTATATTCTTACTACAAATATAGCTTCTCTACCTCCACCCCAAAATTTGGTCCCAAACGAAAGATCACGCTAAATTTTTCATCGATTTATTTGGAATGAAAAGTTTTTCATGTACGTTTCCAAAACTTTGACTACTTGTTTGAGGCATAATTCCGGGGATAGCGTAGGCACCTAAATATTCTTTCTACAAATATATTTGCACTTAAATTCTTTTCAAAGACTATAAATGGATATTTTTTTCAAAACATCTCAATTTCGATTAACATAGATTCAAAATCAGCGCATGGCGCACTATTAGGGGAAACTGATCAATACTGCATATAAAATAAGTAAGTTGTAATCATGACACGCAAAAGCTCCAAACTAAAGTTAATATTCATTCATATACATTTGTCAAGTAAACAGCAATGCTGCTATTAATTAAATGCATTAAATTGCTTGTAAGTGAATTAATCGAATACATACATACGAATATATATGTATGCCCGCATGGAATGTATACAGGCATATAAAGCGCCTCAAAAACTATTTGCGCTTGCAAAAATAGATACCTTATGAACGCTTTTGTGCGAACTATGGAAAATTTTGCAAGTGACCCCCTTCCATTACAGCACAAGTAATTTCCATGTTCCCTACAGAAAATTAAAGAGAGTTTTGCTGACTTAGCAGAGTTCAGAAGCAAAAAAGATATTAAGTATAAACAGAGATATAAACCTACTGACTGCACCCAAATAGTACGCCATTGCATTATATTTGAGTCAAAATAGAGCTCGTAGCATTGTTAAATATATGTATGTATGCTCATAAGAAAATATAGCATTGAATACAAAAGGGCAAGATTCAATTGACATTGGAGTAGTATAAAACAAAAAGAAAGGAATTAACAGTCGTAATAGTAAGTCGTTGAATTCAAATAATTGATGAAAATATCGCTACCTTTGTAATCAATATCGACATCACTAAATTTTAATAAAAAATATTAAAGTAACTTTAGAGTATCAACTGTTCTATAAATCATATTTGCTTGAATTAAACAAAAATAAATACATCCAGTAAAACACAATGGTCTTATTTACATCGTATGAAAAGTTTCATATAAGCGCACCAAAACAAACAACATCGGTAGAGTATATGATCGCCATAACACGGCATGAGTCATTCTGAATACAATCTCACAAGAAAGCAGGGTAAATTGACGTAACTCGATGGAAACAACATACCTGCCATTTGTGGGATGCAGTTAAAGTGGAAGCATTAAATAAAATTACAGGAAGTATACTATTCGAATTTTGCAGTTACAAACGAAATCATTCACAATCCTCAGAACTCATATTAGGTCTAACGCTTAATTTTAAATATTTCCGGTAACATCACATTTTAAAACATTATGTCATTTTAACACAGATGTAGCCTCTTAGAAAATATTACCATTCAAATATAACACCCAGTAGATGTACTATTTGACTACAACCCTCCGTGTTACGTTTGTGGGAAGATCATAAAATTCATAACTCGAAATGAAAAATTTTAAAATTAAACTCACAATTTAGGGTCCTTTTTTGACACAGTAAAAACATTTCCAGTATACAGTGAGTTCCTTAGCATTCCAGATCCAACTACCTGCTGAACTATCGCCACAACATTACTGAATAAAGAAGAAAATAGCATTGAAGGCTAAAAAATTTAACAACATTTCGGTATCATCTTTACCTCTATGCAAAAAATATATATAAAGGGTTCTTTTCTAGCCGCAGTAGGTAGCCTACAAACGCACAAAAAGAACTGAACTGACCTGTCACCGAATCGAATCAAATTGTGACTAAATGTTTTTGGCTCGTTTCGAGAAGTGGAATCATTGTGACTTGAACACCGTACACCACGTTCAGGAGAAATATCTTGTTCTCGTTTAAAACTAACTAGAATTTCACCGTTACCATAACAAGATCTGTAATGCAAGGTCGAAAAACAACAATCAGTAAAAAACTGCAAAATTGAAGCATTTCGATGAAAATAAACCATTAAATTGTCCAATTTCCAACCAATCAAGTTATTCTTCAAACATTTTTCAAGTTGACATAAAAACATTTAAAGTCTTGCTATAAAATTAACGGCAGCACATCTTTAACAAATTAGATAACAGACAACGGATATGCAGAAATCCAATAAAAATTTACAAAAATTGAAAATTTTTATAGCAAGTTCAAAACCGATTCATGTAAAAAAATTCTCATAATACTTCAAACTATCTGACATTTTATACCCTTTTATGTTACTTTTTGCCTTTTTGATAGCAAAATTTCGACACCTCTTTGAAAATTTTGCATTTACAATTAAATACTCTAAGCTGAAAAAATAAAATTGTTCGAATAACCCTTTATACCTCCCCTCCTCTTTGCAATTATTCAAGTAACCAATTTCGGTTGCTTCTGCTGTGGTATATATTTCAACAAATGACAAAAATAATTAATAATTTTTATTTTCAATATAGAGGAATTCCTCATTCAGCACAATGAGAACAGCTTATGTTGGTATACAAGACACTAAAAATTTTGTTGCATATATCCCTATAAATAAGATAATTTTTTTTAAATTCGGAGGCCCTGAATCTTGGGGTTCTGAATATATAAAACATATAAACAAATACCCCTACAGTTACATAAAACTCTCCAGATCATTTGGAGGGATCTTAAATGCACCATGCGTTGAAGCATATTAATTAGAAATAATAATGATTATCGATTCAAATTTGCATACTAATTACAGTAAATTGGAGAAAAGGGCATTTCGGGGATTTCAAAAATCTGTTTAAAAAATGGAATTGGTCAAGTTACTCATTTTAGTGAGTAATATCAAATCAGTAGAAGATACACTTCTAAAAATCGATATATATATATATATATGGATTTATGTTATACCTCATAGCCATATAACCTCTGCGATCATTGACGGCAGTATTCAAAACATGCCCATGTTCATCAACTAGAAACACAGAATCACCATATCGAACTGCGGTGCCAAATGACTTTAATCCGAACGGATCAGCAATCTACAGTTCAATTCAAAAAGTTCATAAAGATTACTTACTGTACCGCATATTGCACTAAACTCTAATCGCTGACACTAAAAAAATGAAAAATCTACAAACAATACATATGCATCATTGAAAAATACAAGTGAAATACCAAAATGTAAAAAACTTAAGATTTTACGACCGAAGATTGTAAAATAGAAAGCTTGTGATGCACCTGAAAAGTGACAAAACAGCCACACAAATTCTGAATTTTTGAATAACACAGATGTAATAACTCTTGTTGTCTTTGACTGATTTTCAACCTGAGATGATTTAATTTCTAAAGTTGACTAATGCAAAAGTAGTCGCCTATTTCAAAAATAGTTGACTAGTTCAAAAGAAGTTGACTAGTTCAAAAGAAGTTGACTAGTTTCACAAGGTGATCAAATAACTGGCCGAAGTGATTGAAATAAATTTTTATTTTTTTTATGGCACAGATGCCATAGCTCTGAACTCCAAAGTTCGATTGATTTTCAATCTGATGAAATCTATTGATCTCCCTAATTAAGCTCTGCATACAGAATACCCATGTAATCAAAGTGGCAGCCAAATAAAGAGTCAATTTTTTGCAATTAAAAAAATTCTTTGTTACAAACCTGCAGATTTAATTCCGAGAAATGTTCACCAAAAGTTCCTTTTGAGCCCGAAGCTGTACATTCAATACATCGATCAGATGTGGGATTCGAACTGCATACCACACAAACATATTGACGAAATATTTTTGAAAAGTTCAAGAAAAAATTCAGAAATTACATTCAGTACTGCTTCTATTCATTTGTTCCTATTATTTAATCGAAAATTGAAGTATATATGTATGTAATGTAAAATGAAAAAAATATTGCATAAATATATGCATTTTGAAAAAAAATATACATTTTCGTCCACAAAGTTTTTCTAACAAATTATGGTATAAAATCATTTGTGTACTCATATGCATCTAGATACTAAATCATAAGAAAATTTATAACTGTATATTGAAAAAATGTTTGTATAATATATATGGTGCATGTTAAAATGAAAAACAATTATGATATTTAATACGCACATACAGACATTTTCTTAAATACAGTAAACTTTGGATATAACGAATGAGTGAAAACGTCATATTGAGCCAAGTTTAACTTCAGCTTATCAAAAATAACAAATTTCAGGTATAACTAACTAAATTAATAGTCCTAAAAGACGTGCTACATCTGAAGTTTACAATGCATGCTTTTTAAAAAATAAACCATGCATACGCAGTGCACGATAAAAATTAAATATATTAGATTTAATAACAAATATGAAAAATAAATTAAAAAATTTTTTTGTTCACATATAGGAAAGGCGCATAGTTAAAGAAAAATTGAGTTATTAATGTCAAATAATACAAAAATCGATTGCGTGTTAAAATACAGCGATGTTACAAATTACAAGGCAAAAAAACTAATTTATAAACCAATTTATAATTAAATTTACCAGTTTCTTTTTAAAAAAGTTCCAACGTGCAACCCATCTTGTGATGCAGTATCAATACTATCTCTACAAAAAAGAAAATTTAAATCATATTAGGAGTTTTTTTCTTCTATATAAAAGTGATCATTCGTTAAGTTCTCGAAAATGTTTGAATTTTAGAAGTCATTATGATATTCTATAGTATGATACATTATTTTGCTAGATCATTTCTTTACAACACACCATCAATCAAAACTGCACAATCAGTTTTCATACCGATTTTAGTCATATTTTTGAAATTTTGAAAATGATAATATTAACTGTAAGCAAATACAGCAAAAAGCTGTAATACCTCCTATAGTAGAAACTAGACAAGAAACCTAAAGCATATACAAGTAAAGACAAACAATGGCCTAATAGAATTCCCGCCCCCAGTAACTAGAGTGGTAGCATGAATTACTGCGGATATTTAACTGCGTTATCCGAAAGAAACGCATTTAGGGGACTAATCGAAGGATTCTGTATGAAGCATTGAAATATGGAGGGCACATATTGATGTAATCATATATGGGATGCATTTTATAGATAACTTCCTTGATATTGGAAAGATAGAAGGCCTTTTCTATTTGAATAAAATTGACATGTTGACATTTATTGAAGTCATGCCTAATATGAAAATTCTAAGAAACAGTTACTAGCATAATGTTCGGCATACTAAAGTAGTCAACTTAAAAAGTTATTCACTAACAAGGTATTAGCTTAAATGGACTCTAATGAATTGAAGGATTTGTGCAGTCACTTGTTACGTTTTCGTTATATTCGAAGCATCTAGAATTGAACGCATATTGCACAGTTAATAGTACCTGGATGATGACTTTTGTATTAAAAGTTTCACTGTATTTCCGTACTTCAAAATTGAACTTCCATCTCGATTAGGGCTTGAATCAGCACTTTCAGATGAACATATAGCCTAATGCACATATACAGACAGTAAATATAATGGCATATTTTTTTGCAGATGCAAAAAACTTTGGACATAATGAATTTCACAAATAACGAATAAACGACAAAGTTAAACTTCAAATTTTTCAACATAAAAAATTTGTACAGCAGTCTCGATAGATTCGTCATATCCGAAATTTGCTACATATCATATATATATATATATCTTTTGGCTACAAAATTTCTTTGAGTACAGTGATTTGCGTGCACTTATTCATTATATCACTAGTCATGCCGAGTTATATTTGTTTATATTGTAGCAGACCAGTATAGTATAAATCCAGTACACTAGCCATTACTAAATCTCTACTAAATTATCTTTTAAACGAAAATATGCAATTTGGTTCAACTACCTGCAATGGCTCATTATTTGATATTTTTATAGAAATTCTTCCATGTGGTTCAGATCTTGTATTTCGCAAAAATGTTGATAAAGGAGGTGGCGAGTCATCCGAGGATTCACACAGTCTGAAACGTAATGATATTACATAAGCAAACAAACAGAAAACTTTGGATATGACAAATTATTTCACAAATTTTTACTTATAAAAAATGAACGAAAAAGTCCTTATGCGCTCAAGTTCAGCTTCAGATTTTCAGATGCAACGAATTTATTTGATGGTTTCGACAAATCGAAAAAGTCACTATTCAAAGAGGATTTTTCTAGGAAGGTCCGATTATAAACATGATATTTTGAAAAGTTAAAAATAATTTTGTGGCATAGAAGAAATTTGCTCTGATAACATTCTATAAACCAATTTTACCTGTCTTGTATTGCAGATAGGCTATCTCTCTTCCTATTTTTACTCGAATAGAGCGACGGAGGCTCGCTTGTATCCTACCGCGTACATTAAGCAAAAAATTTCATAACTAAGACTATTACTACACTTGTTTATATTGACGCAGACTAGTATCATATACAATCCAGTATACTAACCATTATTTAAATATGTAGTTACAGAACAAGTTTTTAGAACAATTCTATGTCGAAATAAAATTATGCACATCAATCATTTTGTTTTTTTCCAATAATCTCGCTCTGCTCTACGTCTCTGGGGTTCATATCATCATGCCAACCATTCAAAACTGGTTAAAAAAAATTAATACCAATTTTATTTTAAAGAATTCACGGTACTGTAGCAGTTAGTTCTTTAAAAAGCTAAAATTTAAATGAAACAACTAAAATTCAGTGTATGCTTATAAATTTCATGGTGATTCATTTGCTAAGCAAGAATTCAAGCCTTTTCTAACATCATACCTTTTTACGGACTTCTTTAGACGAGAAAAAGTGATTTGTATCGAGTTGTCTCCTACTGCGTCCTCGTTTGTTTGACGGCGTCGTACTACAATTTTGCTGTACAAAATCAGTATTGCGTCGCCCAAACAAAAACCTTCCTGAAAACCTACTGAAAAATAAAAACTTTCTACTTAAACTAAAAAATCATAAGAGTACATAGAACTTGACCCCTTGGGTGCTATAATCAAATAACATCCCTTGTAAACATGTTTAATAAGCCAATAAAAATTAAGATTTCAAGAACAGCAAGTGTGATACAAATGAAAGAAAATTTGAGAAGGCAAAAAGATTATAATAACTTTTCGGAACATAATTAGCTCATTTTTGTTGAGAGGTTAAAGTTAAGAACAATTTCTGAAGGGTTAAAAACACGCTTCTCAGTATGAAGTTATATGAATTTTGTATATTACCCTCTGAGAGTTCCTTTTCACTAAAATACTACTACTTTTACAAAAAATTCAAATAAAAAGTTTTAACCCCTCGCGTTGTATCAGAATGTCTTTGGTTATGTCCAAATTATATGTAGGTCAAATTCAAAACTCTTTCAAATAGAATATCTACTGTTGAATTGGCAGTAACTTAATGTGCCTTGTCCGCATGACTTAAAATGAATACAAGTGTGCACTTTAAAATTTTTTGTCATGCTATCTTTTCTTTACTTATCACTGGGCAATTATTCCCCTACATCATACAATTACTAACAAAATACATGATCACTAAAAAAGACTTTTGACCATTTGGAAGTTCTGAAAATGTCATTTCAAACCCTTAATGTCATTTCATTAGTAAAAACTTAGATTTACAAACTCCAGAAGAAGCTAGTATATGAATTCATCACAAAAACATCTTTGTATCAGCATAAAGTTAATAAATATATCTAAAACTACGTACCATTATATAAAATACAAAATATTTTTTCAGATTAAATGAAGTTTCAAACATTAACAAAAATACAATTTTTACTATGATATAAAACTAAACATCTGCTTTTTGATAAGCATTGAACTAAAAACACCAAAGATTCTGTCTGATTCATGAGCGAATCAGATATATAGAGTTCAAATAGTAGAACCATTGAATTTTTCAGTCTACTTCCAGCAAAAATAGGATGAAATCTTAATGCATATGCACTAAAACATGAAACAATTTTCTAATCTAACTGAGATAAGAGAAAAAAAACAGAATTCGACCACCATTTTGAAAACTTGTCAAAGTGTCTTAGTTTAGGGCTACACCCTTATCATATGGTTTATATTAAGAATTTTTTCAATAAAGATTTTCAAAAAAAAGCTCATAATTAACTCAAAAAAAGAAATAAAAAAAATGTCGATGAATACCTGGATGGAGTTTTAGAGCCAGAAACAAAGCTTTTTAAAGCATTAATTGCAACTTCTCGTTTTCGCTGTCTTCCTTCACGAATAGGCTCTTCCCTATAGAACATCTCCGGCCTAAAGAATTTATCCACGTTAAATATAGGAAAATTTTATAATTTTTTGTCTGTACCACCGAATCAATTAGAAATTCGTTGTATCTGAAAATAAGATGCTGAAATTGGATACAATATGACTTTTTTGCTTGTTTACCATATGTAAAAAAATTGTTCAAAGCGAATTCGTCACATTCGAAGTCTGTATACCAAAAGCTATATTTAAAAACTCTAATACAAGAAAATTATTCTATTAGTAACTTTATTTTACATTCCAGATTTCTTCACAATATACAAAATTAATGTAACTAAAAAGTGTTTATAAAAGAACTAGAAACAAAATATTTAAAGTTTCATCAAAGAAATATACCGTTTTTTAAAAAGATATTTCGATGGAAAGTTAAAAATAAGAATAATGTTCATGTTGACTCACCTCGGAGAGTTTGAGGCAGAATCCTCGATATCGCTCATCAAAAAAATACTTCTGTTCACTTTAGTCGATAGGAGCAATCATAAATGCAACATTCTGAAGGAGGTAGCCTTTAGTGCTTTGTACTTATAAAACTAAAAATAAATATTAGTAATCAAAACACGGATTACTACAATGTATTTAATTAACACACAGGTATGTAAAGCATACTAAATTAAGAATTTTTAAAAAAAATTCAATATCTAACGAATTAATTCACTCTCCGTCATAAAGCCCGATAAAATTTCGAGAGATTGCCCCGATTTCTTAAAAATATTCCGAGAACTATGTTATGAAATTAAATTTTATAGAAAATCAAGGATTCAAAGTGATTAAGTAATGGTTCTCTTTCCGAATTATATGACTGTAAATTGAAATTGCAGCTATGCCAGGCGGCCAGCAGGCCGTATCACGAATGTAAGAATATTTAACCTCTAGTTCAAGTTTCGATAAAAAATATTTGACGTAATTCGAGTCATTGCATGTGTTTATTTCAATTTGTTCCAACTAATGTGCTCTACACAGCAAGTAATATATTTACAAACCTTTGCTAGAACATTATTGCAGACGTCAATTGATCAAAGCAACATTCACCTCGTCGCTATAAGCACCGAGAGCCAATAGCAAACGACCATTAAGAAATTATATCCATCTCACCTCTAAAATCTATCATTGAGCAGTCTCGAATTTAAAAATAGTGGGTGTCGCTACTTCTTGAGTTGAGTCCATTACGGTTTCGTGCCAGCAGAACGGTATTATTTGTAATTGGCTCCCTGGGCTCAAATTCTGATAGCTTCCTAGTATTTTCTTCTACTTATCAAATGCAAAAAATTGAAAGGTCCTATACTCTTATTGGTTAAAATTATTCTCCATATATCTTCAAATAATAGTAAAACTATTGTACACCCTGGGAGTCTTCGTCCCGCACGGGTTTGTCGAATCCGTAGTTCAAGTAATACTAGGTCTAACACAGGTTGTGGTCACCCAAACATGGCTAAGTGTTAGGACCTAATATGTTTCGCCGTGTCATACAATTATGTTTAACTATGTTACATACGATTCCTTCAGGGAGTTGT